>VMBQ01003474.1:92677-104703 GCA_007657795.1 Dreissena rostriformis
ATAGGCACTTTTGTGTCCGGAGCCATATCTTGGAAGTGCTTTGGCGGATTTCATTGAAACTTGGTATGAGTATATATATGGATAAGACGATGATGCACGCCAAATGGCATTGTACAACATCTGTTAATAACGGAGTAATGGCCCTTTGTATAGTAGTACGTTCATCCGACCGATTTGCACCCATCCTTAAACAAAATATATGTTGCGGGGGATATCAATTCTACGAATTTGCTTGTTTAGGTGACATGCGGGCTAAGCATTTGGTTGCATTTAAGGTATACCAGTTTGCGCTCAATAACTTCAGTTTATGGAGATATTGTGCTGAAAGTGTATGTCTATGTATATTACAGGCGCATCTAGAGAAGAAATACATTTGGGACCAGTAGGATAAATATCACTGTTACTAACAAAAAATATTGTCCGCTTATTAACTTTAAATAAGTTTGGATGGAGGTTTTCTCCCCTTTGTTTTGTTTGTAGGTAGCTGACATACAGACTTAAGCTGGGATCGCATTTGGGGCCAGTTGGGTCAATGCCATTTTTACCAAACACGAAAAATATTTTCCGCTTAATGACTTGAGATAAGATGGAGGTGCTGTGTTGTCACTTTGTGTGTATATAGCTTATATTTAGACCTACTTTTCACAATAAATTTAACTAATTTAATATTTATTGGTAAACGTTGAATATCTAGTTTCTTGGAACTACATATTTCGTGTTTCAATTTATAAATTGTCCAATGTCATTTTACATAAACAAAATAACTTGTACATATATTCAACTTCAAATTATTCTCTGTGGTCATTATGAAGGTGACTGACAGAAAACGTAAATTCTATCAAAGAGCGCTTTCTTGGGACAGCGCTTGTTTATACGTATACTCTACATTGATTTTAATGGTACATTATGTATAAATATATTCACAATTATTCAGAGTTATACCATTAGATCTATTGTCTTACTAACGTCAAAAATTGATTGTTAACAAACGTTCCATCACATATTAAATACAGAAGTTGTCCATTAGATGGAGAAAATGCTATTTTATTACAATACAAAAGCGTTCTCAAATAATGCACAATCAGATGTAGGCCGAAACTTGATTTAAAGTAAAATGCCGTGAAACACCCTTATGCTTTGTTTTTTCAGAAGACGCTTTTGGGCAGCTGATGGCTCAAAACATTTTGAAAAAAATATTGCACAGCCTAGTGTCCTTCCATTTTCAACGAACTGGTCGTGATAAAATGATGCTGAATCAAAGCCCTGCATACGGACATAAAGCTCATGGCAGTGTAAAGGCTCAGTGTGATGCATGTTCTGATAAACCGGAATATGAAGGTGCCTGAGATAGATACTCAATACACCAGGCTATTTTCGTTTATGCCGTACCTATAGTGGACATAAATCCAGCACTTCCACAACCGCCTTTGCCAGAACATGCATTACCAACCAATGAGTTGCCTCAACCGAATTTGCCGCAACCTGTATTATTACCCGAACATGATGTAATAATACCACAACCTGCACCACCACACCATTTTGAACAAGAGATACAACCTGAATTGTCTGCTTCAGTGGTGGAAACTGAACAAGAAATATCACACTCGTTAACACACGATGAGGTCATTGATGTTTTGAAACGGTTTATTAACGGAAATGAATAACGTGCGACAACGTCCATTGTGTAGCCTGGTATATTAAGTATCTACCTGAGCCACCAACATTTTCTGAACAATTTCGTACTCCTGATCTAATTATCAACAAAGAGCAAATTATATTACTGATCGAATTTTAAGCAAGCTTAGAAATATTGCCCGTGCATTGATGCTTTTGTTTCAAGTAAATGAGGTATGATTACACATCTGAAAACTTGTGTAAGAAAATATTTAACATTCTTTAGCAAAACCCAAAACCAGTATTCATACAAATAGAAAAAAAATTCCAAACATTATAATCAGGAGTACATTGCATTTGTTATATGGTCTGTTAAAGCCCCCGTTTACATTCCCATATGAACAGTAATGAACAGCGTGATTATGACGTATTTTCTGTTCATGTGGGACTTGTAAACGGAAATTGCCACAGACGTATACCATATTCCGGTTCATCATCTGTGTGCCATATTTTGTTCATCTATCATGTTGACAATTGTAAGCGATAACTTGTAGATCTGTTACAATCTGAAATCGTTTCTCCGATTTTATATTATAAATGTTCATACTTTGCTGGGAATAAGAGGAAAACACATTGGGACTTGTAAACAGAAATTGCCACAGACGCATACCATATTCCGGTTCATCATTTGTGTGTCATATTTTGTTCATCTATCATGTTGACAATTGTAAGCGATAACTTGTACATATGTAACAATCTGAAATCGTTTCTCCGATTTTATATTTTAAATGTTGATTCTTTGCTGGGAATAAGAGGAAAACACATTGGGACTTGTAAACGGAAATTGCCACAGACGCATACCATATTCCGGTTAATCATTTGTGTGCCATATTTTGTTTATCTATCATGTTGACAATTGTAAGCGATAACTTGTAGATCTGTTACAATCTGAAATCGTTTCTCCGATTTTATAATTTAAATGTTGATACTTTGCTGGGAATAAGAGGAAAACACACACACATATATATATACCCACCCAATACCATTTTAAATTCAATAAAATCTGCAATCCTGACCTTTATTTGGGACGGGCAAAGTAAAATAAAGTTTACATTTTTAGTTAAAGAATATAATGAAGGAGGTTTACAAATGATAACTTTAGATGCATTTATTCCAGCATTGAAACTTACATGGTTACAAAAAATTCAATCCTTTAGAGGAAATTGGATATATATGGCAAAACTGTATTTTGATACTTATAAACTTAAAAGTTGTAATTGCAGTTATCATTATGCTTTAAATATGTCTGACAAAATTTCAAACCCTTTTTGGGTAGATGTTTTAAAAAGCTTTTCACTTTATTGTAGTAAATTGGAAGAAAAAGCAGAAGAATTGTTGTATTATCCACTATTTTATAATCCAAATATATTGATAGGAAATAAAAGCTTTTTTTTTAAGTCATGGTTTGATGCTGGAATTAACTGTATAGGTGATATATTAAAAAATGGAAGCTTTATTGCTGTTGATGCTTGAAATAAAATTTACAATTTGAAAATAAATTTCATTAATTATATAGGGGTGACCAGAGCAATAGATAATTTGTTGAAAAAAAATGTATACCCTATCCTACCCAACAAATTATTAAACCCTTTTGCCCCCATTATAACAAGTAATATCAAATAAGGAATCTGGAGGGGAAAAAAATACACAATTTTAAATAAAAACAATGGTCAACCTTCAGTTAAAGCAAAATGGGGTATAAAACTCGATACTATAATTAATGAAAATGAATGAACTGCATTTTTGAACTACCCTTTTTCATAACAAATGATTTAAAGGTACAATGGTTCCAATACAGAATAATTCACTGGATACTTGGAACAAATTGTCTTTTGAACAAAATAAAAATAACTGATGATCCATTATGTACCTTTTGCAAACAAAGTTAGGAAACTTTTGAACATTTATTCTGGGAATGTCAGATATCTAAAGCAATTATTGATGACATTTTACCAGGTCAATCTTCTCCTTTCATTAATAGGACAATTTTTCTCCTTGGATATTTGACAAAGTCTGCTAGTGCCATAAACAATTTTATTTTGTTTATAAAGCTATACTTATACAAATGTAAAACGAATAAATGCATTCCTAGCATAGCTGGAGCCAAAAAAATACATTAAGTACGAGTATGATAACTTGAAAAAATATCAATTTCAAAAAATAATTTGGAATCTTTTGTTATTGAATGGGAACTATTTAATGTGATTGTCTCACAAACTTAGAATTTCAACTTGATTAATGTTGTAGTTTGTTTAAAAACTACTATTTGTAAATGCATTTTATTGTTTTGAAATGTGTTTTCGTCTGTTATTACAACTTCTTCATCATTGTTTGTCTTTACTCATTGAAAAATGTATATATATACTTATAAGCACCTAGTAATGTTTATATCTATGCCTTTTTCATCTGAAAGTACTATTTGTACATCCATGTAGATCTATACTAACTGGAAAATGTCACTTTTTTCTTCTTCTTTATTCTTTAAATGTTTTTTCAACACAACATTACATGCATTAGATATTTAAAGAATGTAGATGTCTTGAATCTAATAATTGCATATTACATGATTGCATTATGTTATTTTGTTCATTTCTGATTGCATTACATGATTGTATTATTGTTGATAATTGTATATGTATTTGTTTGCAATCTCGAAATAAAATGTGTTGAAATCTCAAAAAAAAAGNCAAATTGTTAAAATATGAAATAAATGAATGAAAAAAAAACATGGACTACAACATAAACTAGTGTAACAGTCTCATTGAAAATTGAGTCTGAAGTTGGCAAGTTTCACTTGGGTGATGCTTTTACAATCATTTTCACCCGAAAACATTTTGCGTCATTAAATTACTGTTGAACCTCATATGATCTTCGTCATTCGAAGTTGAATAGAATGCTACATGCGGCCAACGTTTATCTAGACCATCCTTCAAATACGCTAAGTCCTATCTGGAGCTATCCCTGTCCGCCATAAAGTCATCCAATGTGTCGTGGTCTCAGTTTTCGCACGACACCTCTCATATAATTCATTATATTTAAAAACCATTACGGTATTTTCCGTCGTTATTTATTGACTTTGCATCAAGGGACATTTTCACTGGTTTCCACGATTTATAACATGTCAGAACACTAGAACATTTGGACTAAAATAGTGTTGAACCCTACGAAATTTGAACATATGGTACATGAACATTCTTAAATTCTTTTAAAATATCAACAAATATCTGAGCGAAATAATTATTTTATAGTACCGGTAATTAAACATCGTCGGCGTTTCAATCAGAGAATATATAACTTAATCCAAATATGATGAACATGTTTATTGTAGTATGGTTTGCAAAAAGTATTGCAACTATGATGACAGTGTTATCATAAGAAACAGTTACACAAATTATTTGCAACGAAAATCAATATATTGTCAAATTGTCAGATGACTGTCACACTAGGAATTATCCAATGAAACAAATGCGCTTTAAAAACAGTAATACATTAATATTAATATTATTATAAATATCAACTCATCGTACTTAAACACAAAATAAGATTATTGATAAAAGGATCTGAAAAAAGGGAACGGATTCTGGCATCGCTGCTTTAACAATAGTCTGAAGGACTTACCAACCACGTTGCATCCTTGTACCACATATACACTTGTAGGCTCAACAACGACAAAAGTAAAAACCTTAGGAAAATTACAATTTGGAAAGTTCCAGTTTTTAAGGAAACTGTTATTGATGTCATAAGTTCATCAACATACTTCTCTCACATACCATGACATAGTGTTGTTTGTGCTCCAGAGAGGATGTCGAGTAGTACGTGTATGTTAAGTGTGAACGGGAAAACACCAGTCAAATAACGACACCTAACTTGAGGCCGGGATTTAATGGCTTCCTGTACTAGGCGTGATCCTTCCAGTAGCGATTACAGACCCTCTCAGACATGTCATCATTTGTTTCAGTCTACATGTTCAAGCGTGTATCGAGGTTTGGAGGATATTGCTTTCGGAGCATTACCGTTAGCTTATATTAAATGCCAAATTGGCGCCGTCTCTCGTGATGCAGCCATGATCGCGCTCTTGATAGTTTTCTCAACCGAAATCTGCATCTGACGAACTGGTGGATGTTAAATAGTAGCCTGGACACTTCATAGAGGATCATAAGAGCCATATACAGCATCAACAGGGTATAGTGTGTATTACACAAAGCCTCCCCTGTTTAATTCTGAAATTGTGCACGTCTTTACAAAGCAGAATAGGCACTTAAATATATCCAAGCAATTTAGATGCGTTGTGATCCGCTCTGTAACATGTTCAAAACTTGTTAAACACTAAGCAATAAATCAATTTTAGTTAGTGGATTTACTGCGACTAAAATCACTTTAATATTTAGGAACAATTAGAAAAGCTGGGTTGAATAAAGCACCATTCTGTGCACTTTACATTATATCCGAAAACAAAGAAAATATGTGTAAATTTCTATATGTATAATCTCAACTTGACAGGTATGTCTTCTCAAGTACATAAATTCTGTGAAATGTTGCCGGCTTCTTCAGCCGGGCCTATGACACCATTTATATTTAACGGTCTCTTAAGGAACCTTTGTAGTAACAATTTTAGTCCTTGCAATTAAATAATAAGTGAACATTGTTTTTACATCTTAATGACATTTTATTAGAATCTTCATAATTCATTAACATATACCAATACACATGGCATAACGAAGATTCAGCAATGTATCACATTAATTATACATATTAAGCAAGTTATTGATACATTATAAATCCAAAGTATAACAAAAAAAAATAAGTTTACATTTAGATACTACATGTTTTGTTATAATGCAATTTCAACCTAGGTAATCACGTATTTAGCAATGTATGATTTCATATACAATACACAAATGTGTTATGTCTTCCAATGGGTTTTTAATTAATAATAAAAAAATATTAAAATTTAAATGCAAATGTTTATAAAACAGCAACTGACCACAGCATAAATAATATCCTGTATACAAGTCATAAGACAATGTACAGTGTATTCGTTTTTAGTTTCCATGCACATTCAAACTTGCGTTTATCCAATAAGCAATGTTTCATAACACAAAATTTCGATGAATGTTTTCATACAACAAGGTAATGCACACAGTTATATTAGATAAAGCTTAAATCCAGGGTTTCCTTCATTATTTGGAAAATACCAATTTAAGGCTCTGAAAATAAGTACTGTATCCAATAAGGTTTTTTAGTTCATTGTTTTATATAAAACTTGTGCAATTTTTAAAATACATTCCAAGACTCAGGTTGTGAAAATAGCCGTCATTAATGAATCATTTTATTTATTTTTTGTTTAAGTACGATGCTATCATAAGTTTTGATTGTATGATTGGAAGACAATCTCAAAGTGCATTTTAAATTATATTTTCCATATATAGGAATCATCTTGAGATAAACAATAGGCTCATGAACACTTCACACGGTCACCACATGTACCTTGAGTTTGTGTAATAGATAGATTTCCATAATTTAAAGCTTCATTTAAGGATCTGACAACAAAATTGCCGATTTTCGTCCAGAACATTTTATAAAATGTTCCTTTGAAGCTAAAACTGCCGTTGCATTTATTATTTGTCATATTTTTTTTAACCGTTGATGCTTCTTCTATTAATATGAAACCTTCGATTGAAATTGACTCATTTTGGTTTAAGTTTGGACAATGTATTTCCTTTTCATAGTTATTAAAGTCTTCACTACTACATGCATTTTTTTGCTTATAAAGAGACTGATAATAAGATGATATTTTTATTAAGAATACACGTTTGTTCAGTTATTACAATATCATCTTCATTTTTAACTTTATATATTGTTTTGCTATTGCATTATTTTTTAAGGCTGCGTAAATCTTTGGATGGCATTACACCTTGTCAAGTCCATTACAATTTAGATCTTATGATACATCCTTTTAAATGTTTGCTCTGAATATTATTTATTTCAGATTTCAAATTTTCTAGTTCCACAATGTTCCCATCTGAAAAGTTGTCTTCCAACTGTTTAATTCTTGTTGATTATTTGCGTTCTATAAGTTGTGTTTCCTTTTTTTATATAAGAAATATATAAAATAGATTTGCCCCTTAAGTCCATAAGCAGAGTTTCTAAACAAAAGTTCATCACTTATTGTAAAGGGTAATTCACTGTCAGGAATTTCACTTATATTTTGATAATTGTAAATGGGTTGTGCATATTGAAGTTTAATATCATCACTTTATTTGTTTATTTCCTTAACATACAACATGTCTGACAGTAGAGAATTTTTATGTTTCCAAAAATATAATAAAAGTAATAAAGGGTATAAAACGGCGAAAAATACCTGTCTCTTCATGGACGTCGCCATCTTGACTATCACGTGATTACCCACATGTATTATTAAACGCATTTCTGTTATCAACAGTAATCGAAATGTTCGAGGGCGTTGTGGGTGTGGTGTCCCCATGCGATCAGGAGGTCGCGGGTTCGATCCCAACTACGGAACAGTTCTCAAGATCTTAATGCACTAAGTACTGAATCTACCCAGGAAACGGACTCATGCATAATGGTAATGTAAAGGTAAATATTATTTTCAGATTTGAATGTTGCAAATATATTACGTGAGAACGAAGAGTTAAACGAAAAGCGTGACTGCGTCATTTGCCTGGACAGACTTCCGTGCAAGCACCCGATCAGTTGCTCCATTTGCTCACCAAACTTGTATTTTTGTCCCATTTGTCGTACGGGCATTCAAGGCTGAGTGAAAGTGCACTTTGCCACCTTATCTGATACACATAATATGCAGGCATATGAAGTTGGCTGAGGTAGAAACTTAGTAAACCAGAATGACGGGGGCCTATGAGCGAAGAGGAGATATTGAACATGCTTAAGGAAAATTACAATAAAACTCAATAAATAAGAAAAACAGAAGGACTGTCGTTTGGATTTTTTCTCATTCTGATTTACTGAGTATCTATCCGGGCTACATGCATTGTAAAGCCTTTGATTTCGAAACGGTTTAAACACTGAGAATCATGCATTTTTAAACAAACAAATCATATCCCATTGTTGTTAATATCAATACCCATTGTTGTTAATATCAATACAAAATGTCATTCGGGTTATACACTTACCATAAGCTAATGATCTCAAAACATGTGGCTTCATCATTTGTGTATATATGTTCTGTTTAAACTTCACCAGATTGTTGTTGTTTAATTGTGATCGTTTATTCCATATGCCTGTGTATCATTGTGGCGGGTGCACAATATATGCTTGACATGCTGGACTTGTATGTGTCAATTCTGTAACGTTGTACAGTATTTAAAACTTATATCCATGTATACTACTAACAATATTTTACTAAACATATTATCAGATTTGGAAGCTAATTTTAGATGTTGTATTTATCTTATGTCGTCAATAATTGTTACGCAGCATTTTAAGTGATATTAATCAAACAATTGGTTATCTCATTTGTGTACATTATTTCAAACATTTATATCCATGTATACTACTAACAATATTTTACTAACCATGTGCTCAGATTTGGAAGCTTATTTTAGATGTTGTATTTATCTTATGTCGTCTATAATTGTTACACCGCATTTTTAGTGATATTCATCAAACAATTTGTTATCTCATTTGTGTACATTATATCAAACATTTATATCCATGTATACTACTAACAATATTTTACTAAACATGTGCTCAGATGTGGGAGCTTATTTTAGATGTTGTATTTATCTTATGTCGTCTATAATTGCTACACAGCATTGTTAGTGGTATTCATCAAACAATTGGTTATCTCATAGTCATTTGTGTACATTATTTCAAACATTTATATCCATGTATACTACTAACAATATTTTACTAAACATGTGCTCAGATGTGGAAGCTAATTTTAGCTGTTGTATTTATCTTATGTCGTCTATAATGGTAAAACAGCTTTTTAGTGATATTCATCAAACAATTGGTTATCTCATTTGCGTACATTATTTCAAACATTTATCGATGTACTAGCATACTTTTTACCAAACATGTGTTCAATTTTGGTAGCAAATCTAAGATGTTGTATTGATCAAATGTGTTTGGTGTACAGCAGTTTAGTGATGTGATATTTTGTGATACTATATCTTTGTTTGTTATTGAATTGTGATCTATACATTTTTATTATTCAGTGGCAGTTAATTTTCTGTGATATAATGTGATGCCATAATTGTGTTCATAAAAAGCATTTTGTGACAGTATATTTTTTGATACTATGCCTTCGTTGGTTATTGAATTGTGATCATGAATATATTCAATGGTGGCTTATGTACTCTGATATAATGAGGTTCTATAATCGTGTTCACAAAAGACAGTATTTTGGTGATATTTTTTTTATACAATACCTTTGTTGGTTATTAAATTGTGATCATCAATGGCAGCTCTGCTACATTCTGTGATAATACAATTGTGTTCATTATTGCAGTTTTATATTGTGTAAAAAGCTGACTTTTAAGCACTTAAATGGATCCGCATTGTTTTATTTAGTCAAAAGGCAAATATAGCTCACTTGATGTGTCGTTTCATCATAACTACGGGGCTTGGTATAGGCAATGGATTAAGTGTGCGCCCCTGTGCTTGTCTGTAATCCCGTGAAAATACTGATGTAATGACGTAACTTGTACCATGTGGAGTGTTTGTGCTAAAAACATCGAAATAACATTACCTATGCAGTAGTTATGGAAACTTTCTTTGGTGTCAAAAAATCATTTAAGATGTAACAATTGTTTTTATTCAATATTTAAGAAAAAAGAAACAATTCTGTTAATAAAAACTGTGTCATTAAACCTTACGCTGTTTGCATTAACAAATGTATGATATAGCGTGTTATGGTAATTTTCTTTGCATACTATCAATGGGTATACATTTAAACGGAGAACAAATCTTTAAAACATTCAATCTTTAAAACATTCATGCGAATGACTAGCTTATTCACACAAGTTTCGTACGAAGCCCTCATACATAAGAGTCATTTGAAAGTCATGTCTCATATTGCGCCTTAATAGACGGGTTACAAAAAGAAGAAATAAAGCAATATTTTTCGGCAATAAGTTACTGATTTAATATACAACAGCCTCGTAAGAAAAAAGATCGTCATTTAATGTACATAAGCACACGTATTATGTATTACGAGATAAGTAAGCAACAGATATGTCATTGTGAAGAGTTTCCTTCAAAATTTCTTTTCCGACGTAAACGGTCTTGAAAAAAAACGAGTTAAGAGCTAACACCGAAGTGCCGAACAGACGTTCTAATTTAAAAGAAAAATTTATTTCGGTATCAAGTGGCTTACCGGTTAAAAAAAAACACACACACGAAAATAACGCCGTTTGCTCCATCAGTTACAAATACCCTCACATAAACTTAGTCATTCTCTGGAAACGCTGCCCCCACCGCACCCTGCATTGAGATTGTAGACAAAGAATAAATAAACACTGTAGAGTTGAAGTACTACGAAAAAGAGTTAGAACATAAGTGAGAAGTTTTTTTCTATGCAGCGGATAGCAGTTTATCAAATCATGAACTAGAATTTATGTGCATGTAAACTGCGATAAAGTACGCCTGATTTTGTCACTCTCATATCACGATAAACAAGACACATCTTATATTTGCATAGGACAACCTGTTCTCACAAAAGCTTTTTATGTTTGCATGAACAAGTGGATTTGACCACCACCCAGTTATAAAGCATTGTGCCAACGAATTCAGCACACGTTATGTGTACGAGAATAATTTGCAACGAGTTATCAATATGGCGGATTTAAAGACAAAATGTGTTTTGCGTTTAAAATAATTAAATCTGGTAAGTGGATATTGGATTTACATTCAAAATACCGAATGAAATTAAATACACGAAGTTCAAATTTAGTTTTTAGTACTTTTCAGTTTTCCACCGATTTTTCCGCCATTTTGATTTTGGTGGATATTCCTCTCTTAAAAATAGATCTGCATCTGATATGTTTAATCATCTGAAAATGGTGGTTGAGCAATAGTGTTAACATATTGCTTCTTATAGTGAACCATCTTTTGTCGCATTTAACCTGAGGAATGAAATCAAGTAGGTTAAATACCATCGATGAAGACTTTCAATGTTGCGTATACAATTATATGTATTTATTTGGATGACTGAATTACTCTCAGCAGCACACAACAGACTTGACTGGAGGAGGATTTCTGTATCTTCGTCCCTCATTTCCCCCCAACGACCAAACCGGTCAAGGGATTGATGATGAATGATGATAAAGCGTACTTTAAAGGGGCCGTCCAACAGATTGGTAAATTGACAA
>VMBQ01003475.1:0-101913 GCA_007657795.1 Dreissena rostriformis
TGTATGGGGTTCATGGGGTTGCAATCGTGGGATTAAAAATGGGGCAAAAAATTTATTTGCTTGATAGCAAAAAATAGTTCAAATTAAAGGTGTAATTCAGTAAGATAAAAAAGTAAAAAAGGATTATGTTCTTTTTTACTTCGTAACGTCTATTGCTTGCCATTTGATTTCAGGAAATAAAATTCACCAAAGACATTTACAGTACAGTCAAGTTACAATTACCATATCATTACCCATAGCGGATCACTTTGATGTTCAAGAATGCGTATCGCGATAAATAAATGACATTTTTAGATGATATTTTGCACACAGCATTTTCAATGCCTGTTCTTTAAAACGCAATCATTGAGTCGTAATCGGAGCTACTCTTTGTCAAACATTAAGGTAAATTTTGCTGACATGTATATACGACTTTGTTGACTTCCGTCTCGTTTCCAAATCGAGGTTGAACATTTTTCGCGGCCACATGCTATAACTCTGTTGGAAAGTTGGAAGTTTACGCATTAATTTAAAGGCCATTTAGTAGTCTTTCTGCCTGCAAAAGTCCATTTCAGTTTGATTCGTGTTAAAGATTTTGCAACACCTTACACTAAATGATCTCAATCTTAATGTTTTATTTATGTGCCATGTTCAATAGCGATGATTAGATATGATCCAAACAATTTACATGGTTTATAAGATGCCCATATCTTTTCGATCTATTTAGGATTTTCAACAGATAATTCACACAAGAACACCATGCGTAAAGTGTAGATACAAGATCACATATAGACAACAATTTATTACCAAAACAAATGAATATAATTTATAACTGGCAATGTAACTCGGTCATTGTAAACAACACAGTTCATGTTTCGACGGTTCAAATAGCGTGTTAGATGCCCCCTGAGTGGTTTCGATCACGTGATCCGTTATGGCTACAACTGATCCGTTAATGCATGAATTCTGCGGCGAAAAAAGGTTTCACAAATACATTTTGCCTGCGTTTAAAAATAAGACTATGTGCTGAATCAGTAAGCAAAGGTAATATTTAATCAAACTGGTGTAAAAGAAGTCTCAAAACATGTATTGCTTTTCACCAGAGCAACTTCATTACGCTACTGATCCGGTAATGGTAACTTGACTGTATCTATATAATACGACCAACATGTATGTAGCTATGTCATATTTACAATACCTGGATTGTTGTCATTACAATTTAGTTTTATGAAATCGTTTCCCATCTCAAGCAGTGTTGACAGCTCTCTTGGGAAAGACACTGTCACAGTGGATGAAATTTTAAGATTTCTTTGTTCATTGATAATGGATTTCCATGTGTTGTTCTTCTCTTGAATAATTTTCGAATACATGTATTGTTGACGGGGCGTGCCGTGTTCTAGAACGGCACCACACATTGGCAAGACTTTATTTATCTCTTCTTTAACTTTGAACGAGGCGTCCCTCTTATTTTCAATTCGTTTGACTTCTGCAGTTTTGAATTGTTTTGCATCAGATATTAATTTCTGCTTTGCTTCTTCAAATAGTTGTATGATGCGATCTCTCATTTTATCCACCTCTAGTGAAATCTTTGCAATGGACTCATTCAAACAAGTCTCCGACTGCTTACAATCCGCTATTGTTGTGTCAGCCTCGGACTGCAATTTTATCATGGATTGTTGTAATGCATGAAGCTCCGGTCGATCTTGTCCGGATAGGTTAGCTATTTCATCCACTTGTCCACATTTCCGGTGAAAGAGTACACATTTACTGCAGCAGAGCTTGCAATGATCCTGACAGAAAAACTCTATTTCCTTGCCGTGCTCAGGACACATTTCCATTCCTTTCATATCTACTCCCGCCGACACCGATATCTTATCCTGGATATTGACAATGTCATGCCTGCCTGGTTTATACACGGTGTGCGGGTTTTTGCAATGATCACACAAGTACTCATTACACCCATTGCAGAAAACCGTAGCTGTTTTGGATACGTTGGTTTTCATGCATGGCTCACAAGATTGTGTAACATAGCATTCTCCGATGAAATCTCCTGCATTGTCCCGGTTTGATTCACGTAGTTTTCCTGTCGCCATAATAAAGTTAGTGCTTTAAAACTCCTTCTTTCGATTTTAAAAGTCTACTTTCGATTTTAAAAACTAAAGTTTCAAAACTATTTCAGATTTACAACACACACAGATTTAACAGAATGTTCCCTGAAAAAATATGATATTGTTCACTATCGTTATGTAAAGGTATTGAAATCAAGATTAAATCTTATAGCTTAAAAATCACAAAATGTCCTCTTAATTTGTGTACGAAATTGAATCGGTTATTTCCTAACAACGCCCGTGTCGCTCGATAAACACCGACTTTCTTCGGACTACCGCGATATTGAATAGCTATGTGGTTTACGCACGACTAGCTTTCTGTCGATCACGTTTTGTGTCCTGGGTAAGATTCATTTGTACCCGAAATAGGCTTCATGTTACGCGTAACATTTACATGTATTACGTGGTGGTGTGGGTTTAAAAAACATGTCTCCCCGGTTTATAAACGGAGTGCGAATTTTTGCAAGTTTTACACAGGAACTCATTACACTCTTTGCAGAAAACCGTTGCAGTTTTTGATACGTTGGTTTTCATGCATGGCTCACAAGATTGTGTTACATAACAGTCTCCGATGAAGTTGCCTGCATTGTCTCGGTTTGAATCACGTTGCCTTCCTGTCGCCATTGTGAAGTTAGAGCGTTTAAACTCCTATTTTCGATCGAAAAAATCTGCTTCCGATTAAAACAATTAATGTTCCATATATACCTAAGATAGAATATACAAATTGTGTAACGATCCGTCCCTTATATATATACAACAACGGCTAGCTCACCGGACGAATCGTACAGAATGGTTATAATGAATTTTCCTTGTGGCTACCTTGCCAAGTTGATTGGAAACAAACAAAAATAACAACGATAATTACACGATACTAAACCTACTCTAAACAGAACAAACATAATTAAAACCTATCTCCCCAAACTACTACCCTGATTTCTCTCTGATAAAACTCGACCAGGAACCCTCAAGTTCGAATCTTTACCATGAAACTGTTAGTATGAACTCACATTATACACAAAAATGATGGGCATTTAAACCTTTATCTCAAACATCATACACAAAACCACACACACTAAACCCTATGTACTAAACACCATGCATGAAACCCTATGCATGAAACACCATGCATGAAACCATAGGCATCAAACCCTATGCACTAAACCTTATGCATGAAACCATAGGTATCAAACCCTATGCACGAAACACCATGCATGAAACCCTATGCATGAAACCATATGCATGAAACCCTATGCATCAAACCATAGGCATCAAACCTTATGCATGAAACCATATGCATGAAACCCTATGCATGAAACCATAGGCATGAAACCCTATGCATGACACCATAGGCATGAAAAGAGGGCAAAATACAGGTTCCTTAATTTCACACACTGACTAATGACCTCTAATAATGTAGTTCGCGTTCAGACGGTGTCTCAATGACCCAAGTCCTACTACCGAACCACAGGTTTGAAGCCCAGGGTCTCCTAGATGCTGCACGTATCGCAATGATCCGTACAGACACTATAACCAGGATTCCCTTTGTATCAGCCAATAATGTTAAATTAATTCCCCTTCCTTTCGTAGAGTGTGTGTTAGTGTATATGTAGTCTTCACGATGTTAACCAATCGTCAGCTACGTTCAGAGGGAGGGAAATAACCGTCGACTCGCGCTTATATACCCCGAGAATTATTGGGCGATTCCATTATACGGGCCAGTCTATGTAGACTGATCAGGGAGATCAACTTGTACGACAATGGTTTTACGACAATCAACTTCCGGATTTGGGGTTACAAGCCACCAAGAAAACAGTTCATTGACTGGCAGCATTTTCGCTACAGTTGCACCAAATTGTCTGCGATATAAAGTGATGTATCACTATTATGATGAAAATTTAATAAGATTAAAATAAAAACATTAAGCGTTAAATCACACACGAAAATGTCGTCTCAATTTGTAAATGATTTGTAATCAGTTATTTCCTAACAACGCCCGTCTCACTGTTAAAAAAAAAGCGTTTAATTAAACACAGACTAACTTTGGACTCCCTCGGACGATATTTTATAGATAAACCTCCGGCGTGTACTTAACGTTTTGTGATCACATGCGTTATTGATGTATCATATTGGGAAATATGGGGGTTTATTTTAACATTGTGTTGTGGATTAGGCGCTAACTCGATTGCTTGACAATTACTTATATTGGATCTTATTCATATGTATCCGAAATAGTCTTCATTAAGGCTTTTCGGTTAGAGTTGTGGTTAGTACACAGAAGTATTCCCTATGCGACCCACGTTCAATCTCCGCTCCACCTACCTGGACGGATGGGGTTGCCTCCGGCTCTCCCCACCACATTCTGCACAAGACCATCCCAAAATTGAATATCTTTCAGTAAAAACTTAATGGCTGAAAAAGCAGCTATAATTCAAAATACGCCACAACTTTCGTGAGTCTACTACGTTAATTAGGTTTGAGTGCTGGGAAACACTCCGGGTCGTCACATAAATCAGCCACATGCGCGGAAAGACCTCATAAAATTGGAAATGCACTTCGAATCACACACGCACATTGGCTTCATGACATGCAATTAGCTCTTTTCGACAGCATCACATTTTTTACCAAAATGTAGTATTTTTATAGAGATGTATCGAACTTATTATTTGAACTTCATTTGTGACAATAGATTAGTTTAGATATCAGTTTATAATTTATGTTGTTTATTGAAACATTTTGTCATGAGCTTCAGGATAATGCAAGACCGATGTATAAAACTATGGTGGATAAGTTCAAAATAATACGTGTTGTTACCAAAGTTATTTAATGTGTTTGGTATCGGATACCAAAATAAGTATCTAACTCGTTAATGGGTTATTAATTTCTAATGGAAAGTTGGTCGTTTTCTAAGAAATTCGTAATATTTTTGTAAGAATTCTGCGCTATTAATGGAGATACTTTTTAATTTAACCTAACAACATGTACTCAAATTAACCAGCGGACAAACATACGTTACTCCATCTCTTGGTTGATTATTTGATGTTTTGGAGTTTGTTTTAATCGATAGATGTGCGCATTAACTTTAATTTATTAATCATTGCAAATATAAACACATGTTAAGTAAACTGATTGACCAGAATATATAGGTCAATAACACTGTCAGCTTAAATTTACAGTTTCGGAACAATTTTTGTTGCTGATAGTTGACATTAAATTTTTACAGTTGTATATGTGTTCTCTGTTTTCAAGAAAATTCGAAAGCTCTCTGCTGATGTCAGTTTTTAATTTTCTATAATGATTTGTCAAAATCACATGCTTATGCTTGTAAACAAATATCTGAAGTGTATCAAAGGGGGCCTACTGGAACAAAGGGGGTGTTGACAGCTTGATATGTGAAACCTTGTTACTGTGCCAACAACAAGATTGATTATAACAGATGTTGTTAATACTTTTTTTGTATTTTTATATTTTAGTAATTTGGTTTACATAGAACCTTAACATTTCAACTGATAAAATTGAGGATCATTCTGAAAAAAAGAGTAAAGCTAGAATTTTTAATTGTGCAGCAATTACTTCAACCTCAACCTCAAATAATGTATGCAATACGTAATAAATTGCAAATGTCATTGAGTTACTTATTGCCATTAAGCAAGTTTTGTTGTAAAATCTTTTGTAAACAAAAACACATAAACAAAATATACAAGGATAGGAGGAAAATCGGTATTTTCAATTTTCAAAATAGCCTGTTGTAAACACTTGAAAAGTAACGATTGTGTTGTTGTGTTGTTGTGTGTGTTTTTTTTTTTGTTTTTTTTTTAATTTTCATTCGTTTTACCTTGATTGTAAATGTATACATGCATGAGATACGTGGTCTGTTTGTCTGTGATGCGTTTGCAGGCCCTGAAAGTGCTCCGTTCTGTTAAATGTGCGTGTGCTACCTTTGCTGTATTTATCGCGGACCCTGGAGTCCTTCAGTTAACTAATGAGATATGCATAGACGTAAGGGGCTGCATGAAGCTAAGTGCATTTTTTTTAAGCTCGATTTTGAAAACGGGGTATAATACATGCGAGTAAAGTGTCGTCCCAGATAAGCCTGTGCAGACGGCACAGGCTACGCAGGGATGACACTTTTCGCTTAGAATATATTTTTGTTTAGTACAGTTTTCATTTAAATAAAATAATACATAAAAACGGAAAGTGTTGTGCCTGATTAGCAATCTGGGACGACACTTTACGCACATGCATTTAACACTGTTTTCTAAGAGCCCCGCTCATTTATTTTAGAGATATGTATACGTTATGTATGCTGAGATGTCTTTGCATCATTACAACACGATGTGATGTATTAATTTCGTTACTCCGCGTACATAATATAACACTTGCTATAAAAGACATGGAACTTTATAAAAAAATATGTTGATATATTGGTTTAGTATACGGCATAGTTATGTTACATAACCACCTTCAAATATTTAAAATGCAATGTAAAATTGTCAAGAATTAATGACAAGTTTAAGTTCACTCAAAATTTTATGCTGTGAAGATTTAATGAAATTTGTAAGTTTAGGTGTTTATGAAGAAATAATATTTTTCACTTGGTAAAAACTTTAACTGCTGAGTGACCTGAATATGTAGGTGATCGTTAATGAAGGAATCATATATGCAACACATTTTTTGAATTATGGCCCTTTAGATTTTTTTTACAAGGCATAGTGTTTAGGATGTATTTTGGTGATTTTGGTGTTTGAAAGCAAGTCCTCGTTAACTGACAGATTGATTTCGTTTGTTTCTATACATGTGTGTGATGGGTGC
Organism: Dreissena rostriformis; assembly: GCA_007657795.1. Taxonomy (NCBI): domain Eukaryota; kingdom Metazoa; phylum Mollusca; class Bivalvia; order Myida; family Dreissenidae; genus Dreissena; species Dreissena rostriformis. The sequence continues at coordinate 6,897 of VMBQ01003475.1, forward strand.
ATCTATGTGTGTGACACATCTAGTTTAAATTTCAGCCTGGCCCTGAGTAAAAGGGGTTTAATGCTTGTGCACAAAGTATTGTCCGAGATTAGCCTGTGCAGGCCGCACATAGTATTTTTCGATAAAAGGAAGGCTTTTCTTATAGAAAATGATGTTGAGGCAGAAAGTGTCGTCCCTTATTTGCCAGTGCGGACTGCATTGTGCACATGCATTAAGCCCCATTTTCCGAAAGCGAGGTTTAATTCCATTTTAAGTTTAATATATCTCCAACCACAAAGCTCTGAAACCATCCCTTTAATGTATTTTCTGATTCACCATAGGAGGGAAGCCTTGAGCGTCTGACAAAAGAAAACTCATGGAGAAACACTACGGCCACTACTTTGACTATAAAATCATCAACAACAACATCACTGACACCATTGTAAAGCTGGAGACGGCCATTGAAGACGTCTGCTTCACCCCCACCCTGTGGGTGCCCGTCAGCTGGGTGTATTGAAAACATGACAGGGGTTGGCGGAGGGGTATATTGAATAGTGGGGAATACGAATAAAGCTAGCTGTTTGAGAAGGGGAATGGGGTAAGGAAATGTGGATAAAGCAGTTAGTGAAGGGGATTGGGGTAGAGGATGGTGTGTAAAGCTAGCGGTCAGGGAAGGGGATTCGGGTAGTGGAATGTGGATTTAGCAGTTAGGGAAGGAGATTGGGGTAGAGGAATGTGGGAATAGCAGTAAGGGGAGGGGATTGAGGTAGAGGGTGGTGTGTAAAGCTAGCGGTCAGGGAAGGGGATTGGGGTAGGGGAATGTGGGTATAGCAGTTAGTGAAGGGGATTGTGGTAGAGGAATGTGGGTATTACAGTTAGGAAAGGGGATTGGGGTAGAATAATGTGGGTATAGCAATAAGGAAATGTGAAAGGGGTAGGAGAATGACTAAAAGCTAGCGGGTAGGGAAGGGAATTAAGGTAGGGCGTTTGAAGTTGTCTGCTCCATGTTCCAGTGTATATATGTCTGCTGGGTCTATCTGACATACGGCGAGACGGGACTGAAGATCAAAGGATATGATGTCTGGCACAATATTAGTTTAATGAATCTGTTACATTTAAAGCTGTCTGTAAACCAAATGCAGACACAGACTTGAGAATAAAACACAAGGTGCAGGGTGGAAACTTTGCTAGCAGGATGTTCTTTTTGGCTTTAAAAGATTTTGTTGTAACTAATAGAAAGCTGGTTGCATTTTAAAAATAGGACATTTCTGTTCAGCACAAAATAGGTATGAATTAATTGTGGTACATCCATACAGGTACTCAGTGCAACTTTTGGGGCCCACGCCCCAGGCCCCTAGTCGGCCAAGTGTCTACAAGAACGCCAGTGCCCAGTCGATTCCCTCGTTTTAATTAGCCTACCAGCCTCTATTGTTAAAAATACGTATATACTGACAAGCAGGGATCTCTAAAATAGTAAAAATACATATAGTTAGAAACTTAAAATCTTAACACAGATGTTTGGAAACATTTGAAACAAAATGGATTTATTTTGATTCAGCAATCAAATTATTCCACCACCCAAGACCACATTATTTGTATTGCTTGTATGGGGGGGGGCATTCATCAGGGGAATAACTCAGAGTGAAAGAGAACTGTATTGAATATAACTCCAGTCTGAGCCCCCTAATGAACATCTTGAAAACGAAATCACCAGTAAAACAACACGGTTTTTCAAATATTAAATGATTGTCACTTGGTAAGACAATGTCAAGCCTTGTAGCGTTCATGCAAATGAAAATGCATGTGTGTTAATAGTCTGATTATGATTACTTCAATCGACTTTTGACATTTGCCCCCCGATCATTGGGATATAAGTCGTCATTTTACATTCGGCGCAGTATGAAGCCACGGAACATTGGCTTATTTCTCTCACAGGTACCCATTTATACTCCTGGGTGGAGAGGAGCAAGCGTGGGTTTATGCTTTTTTGCTCTGAAAAATTCCGTGGTCAGAGCGGGATTCGAACCAGGGACCTTCCGATTCCTAGACCAGAATCCTACCACTAGAACGGTCCCATAAAATTATATCGTAACATAATATTGTTATAAAATAAATGGCTGTGTCAAGTCATTAGATTAGACTAAGTAAGTAAGTAAAACAAAATCTTTCGTCACGGTCTCATTGGGCCCCTAAAAGTCGCGGGTCCCATAGGCAACTGATTACTCTGCCTTGTGGGTTATCCGGGACTGCTGGTACTTGTAAATTGAGTGGAACCAGCTTTCTGTATTAAATAGCTTGAGGCCGGGAGGGGTTTCCCAGGAGGCTCTTTTTGGCTGTCAAAAAATAAAACTAGTTTTAAGTGGATATGACTGTTTTTTTAATTACAGAGATACGATTTAGACTTTCATGTGAAGTTTGCATTCATTTTATTTTTACCCATGCTGTGGTTGGATTTTTGACTGTAAAACATGGTTCGATATTGTGCTATTATTTAGAAATTGTTATGGATATGTTATTGGTGTCCCCAGGACTCAAAACATTTTCAAAAATATGATGCTTCCACAAAACAATTGTCAATTAGTATTATTATAATGTATACCTAAAATGCATGTTGGGGATTGTGGGTGAATTATTGTATCTCGTACAAAAATGAAAAACCATAAATCATAATAATACACCGGCATATTATAATGTGCGTTATATATAAAATTATGTAGTATATGCATACAAAGCATGTTTTTTTTGTAATAGATTTCTTGATGCCCTACTGGCAAAATGAAATTGAATGAAGAAACATGTGCTTATGGTCAAGTGTGGTTGTTGTTAATGCTTAAGGTGGTTTTAAAGAAAAACATTATTAAAACTGAGTAAAGCAATAATGTTTTTTTTAGACTGACATAGTTCGGTAAGCTATTGTGTAGCAACTATATAAATATTGTGTTTGTGATCTGCACATGTTGCAACTTAGCCAGATATATTATGCTAATATTTTGTTTTCTTTAAATGTGTTTCTGGTTTGAGACAATAGAGGAGTTGTGAGTAGATAGTTTATTTTTACATACATTTATTATGTTTGATAACTTTTGTTATTCTTTGTATATGATATATCTCGCATTTATTAAATTGTAGAACGTAACATTACATTATTTTTTTGAATTTTTATTTGATAAGACTTTTGTGCTTCATGCTTTATTGTTCAAGGATGATTGAGGTAACTTTTAAAAATAATTGTTTTGTAGCTTTTTATGTCCCCTTCTTCGAAGAAGAGGGGGTATATTGTTTTTGGCCTGTCTGTCTGTCATTGTGTGTGTCTGTCCCAAAACTTAAACCTTGGTCATAACTTTTGCAATATTAAAGATAGTAACTTGATATTTGTAATGCATGTGTATATCATAGAGCTGCAAATTTTGAGTGCTGGAAAGTCCAGGTCTAGGTCATCCGTCTAGGTATAAGGTCAAATGTATTGATCAAAATAGCCCAAAAGGGGGCATAGTGTTTGACAAACACATCTCTTGTTTAGTTGATAGATTTTGGTATATAAGTTAAACAAGTCTAATTGAAGCAATTGACACAACATTAGTTATTTCCAGTAGTTGATTATATTTGATATATATATGTGCATAAATCAACTTTAGTGAAAACTATGTTTTTATTTCCATATACTTTCAGCAGATAATGAAAATAATTATTTATGTTGTGTTATTCTTATTACAGTATTCAGTTTGTATATTTTCTTTTAAATTTACACGTGCATATAATTATCTATTATCATCTTATGTTAAGTTATATATATATATATAAGCACATTGCGGAAGTGATACGTTTTAAACTGTGTGATGTGATTGTTTGTAGAAGGTATTTGCTGAATCGATTGTAAGAGGTAATCAAAACAAAACAGATGTTTCAAGTAACATAATTAATGCAAACACTTGTGACTGAAACACATTTGCTGTGCTATGTGTATAAAAGCGTGTGTTTATGTAATCGTGGATTACGATAATAAATGTACAAACCTACTCAATGTGTTGCTGATGTTTTTTACTTCCGATAATACAATGAAACCGAAACAGTCATTCAACTTATGAAACTCAAATAATCATCGCAAATATGACAATCCAACAGTCATCTAAAATGTGATGTAGTGTTACTCGGAACCACGACACAATAACTAAGAACGACGACACATAACATTCAGAACAAAGTCTTTAAAAGTTGATTCCAATTTAATTCTTTTTATAATAATAATAATTATGTGATGTTATTGAATTTTATACAACAATTGTCTGTTTCAATTTTATGAATTCAGCAATAAGTCTAAATGTTCTGATATAAGCTATCCTTCAGATAAAGCTGAATTGTCTGTTTATGAGACACAGTCCTCTCTTTATATTAAATGGTTGCCAATAGTTTTGTAGTTACAAACAAATGCACGTGTCTCATGGATATCATTCTATTTTGTTATGAAATCAGATCAATTTTGTGATAATCAATACACTGTTATATCAAACTATTCATAGATAAATATATCATATAAATTGGATGCTATATTGACTATGAATGGATTGTTGATGCGATCACACATTAATTTAATAAAATGTATGTGTATAATAGATCGTTCCTGTTTATAAGCAAAGCTTTTTGTTTTAATTCAGAATTTACATAAACATTTCATCGATAGATTTAATTATTAAAGTCGATACTCAAAAAACATGACTTTGCATAGGTGTTGATCCGATTATGTGCAACACATACTTTTTTTTTCATCAAACTAGATTTGTTTAATTTAATGATTAAACAATCTTTGCTAAGTTCTAATGAAAACCAAATTATTTTTTTTCAATCTTATGACCTTATAAACAATCTATAATGCTATAACATGTAATTGTATGACATATCATTATACTCGTTTTGGCCTTATAGTTGAACATCATTCTCATCATTCTCAAATACACACTACATAATTCAAAAGATCGAAAGACAATAATCATGTCATGTAATTAATTTCTAGTACATACCACATTACAAACATATAAGGAAAGCGAAACTATTATTACATTTGACACTCAATTAACCTCTCAAATGCTGTAGCTATTTATTTATGTATATTTCTTTTTAGATGAAAACAAAATACATCAACTATTATTTCACAATACTTGACCGAGTTTTTCGACATTTATAAACGCTAATACCTGGCAACAACTTGTTTTTTTTTCACTATGACAAGTAGCCAGTCATGTTTACACATAGATACACACACATTATATTTTTCATTTATGGTGAACACGACCATATTTTAAATATCATAGTCACCTTACTATGTGCTGGTGATATCTTATACAATTCAAGTTTCCTATCGCCTTTAGCGCCGCCGGACACAGCCAGCCTAGTGCCATCCTTAGACACACATATGATGTTCGGCCACTTCATATCCACTGGGTAGTCACCCAGTATATCGCCGTCAGTGGTCAGTTGCACGATGGAGTTGGTTTTCGAACTACACACCAGCACCGTATCACCGGGCCCTACACAGGCACCACATGTTGTACGTATGTTCTTATCAGTGATTGCTTCAGACGTGCCTTTCACGGTGTCGTACATGTACACGGTGTAAGCGAATCGGTCAGTGAGTACCAACATGTTCGTTGACTGAACATACGTGCACTTACTGTCACCCACTTTGTACGTCTTCTTAGGAAACACCACTTGATCAAAGTCAGACTCCACACCATCCAATGTGATCATTATGACAGGGCGTGGATCTTCAAACGTACTCACAACCATGTTGGATGGAGACTATCAGCATATAGAGAAGAACAGGGACGTTGTGTTGATCTCCCTCGTCAGCCTTGTAACATTGACAGAACTCACGGACAGAAAAGAAACAATCTTTCTACCTGCAACAGCAAGTTCATTATGAGAAAGATAAACCACTTCTGCGGGTTGTGCCTTGAACTTAAACGGTGTTCCTACTCTCTGCAGCCTCTCATTCAGAATGAACAATTTATTATTATAGCAATCCACGGCTATCAGTCGTCCATCAGGCAGAAATTCCAGTCCAGCGAGGACAGGCTCTATCTCATNATATGATGGATTGCATGTTTGACAGAAACGACTGCATCATTATTAATACGTTATATACCGATATAATGCAATCAACGACTGACTGATGCATTGCACCTCTTTTGTTGTTTGCTCAATTGAGCTTAATATAATTACAATCTATGTACATGAAGCCGCTGTTCGACACGGTTTGTTTCGTTGTAACGATTGCAGTACATTTAATAATTTGTATTTACAGGCAAGTCAAATGGCTATTATTAAAATGTGAATTAATGAATCTAACTTTGGGTTATATTTCAATTAGTGGAATGTTCGAGAAATGTTTAGACAGTCACATATAGACTTAATGCAACTGTAAACATTTAATACCACCAAAACATTTAATACCACCAAAAGATGGCTAGGAATAGTAAATACATAGGCCGTGTTGTTCAACGAACTGATGACACTTTATTTAGATTTAAATGGCAATATTTACTTTAATATCTTATTTTAAACGACAATGCCTAGAGGTCTATTCATTCATATAGACTCATCGAATATAGAAAAACACGTTTTCATATGCATGCAACTTGCATATTATTTACATGTACTGCCACATCCCTTATATTTTGAAACGTCTGTATAATATGTTCTCATGTGAGCTCCCTAATTGACCTCTTGGTATGTTAAGCTTCTTACCTCGATATCTCATTGTATGGTTTCAGTGCTTTGATAGGAATTCATGTCTTTAGATATGAGAGCGATGCATCTAGATTGTTGTAAACATATTTGATATCAATGTTTAGAATATTTCCGGTGGAATTTGCAGTTTGATATTGTGTTTATATTATCAACAGAGTAACGAAATGTAATGGTTATAAAGAATTGCCTAAGTGTCAGACAGAGACTTATTGTACAGAAATAACACTTTATTATGAGTATATATGCCCCAAAACAATCAAACGTATCCAGATTTTTCAAGATGAAGATGATTTTGTATGAAGTGGCTGCAAGCAAAAAGCCGCTTATAAATATCATGTAAACAATAAAAAACTGACAAAAAGATGATGATGTTGTTGTTGATGTTGAAGAAGAATGATGATGATGATGCTAATGATGACGACGATGATAAATACGATGATTTTGTTGATGATGATGATTATCATTATTATGATTATTATGATTATTTATTATGCTATTATCGAAGAAGAGGGGGGTATATTGCTTTGCACATGTCGGTCTGTTGGTGTGTCGGTCCGTCCACCAGATGGTTTCCGGATGATAACTCAAGAACGCTTAGGCCTAGGATCACGAAACTTCATAGGTACATTGATCATGACTGGCAGATGACCCCTATTGATTTTGAGGTCACTAGGTCAAAGGTCACGTGTCAAGTTCACAGTGACTGGATTGAGGAAAATGGTTTCCGGATGATAACTTAAGAACGCTTACGCCAGGGATCATGAAACTTCATAGGGACAATGGCCATGACCTGCAGTTGATCCCTATTGATTTTCAGGTCACTAGGTCAAAGGTCAAGGTCACAGTGACCTGAAGCAGTAAAATGGCTTACTGGAAATAGGAAAATGGTTTCCGGATGATAACTTAAGAACGCTTAGGCCTAGGATCACGATACTTCATAGGTACATTGATCACGACTGGCAGATGACCCCTATTGATTTTGAAGTCACTAGGTCAAAGGTCACAGGTCAAGGTCACAGTGACTGGATTTAGGAAAATGGTTTCCGGATGATAACTCAAGAACGCTTACGCCCGTGATCATGAAACTTCATAGGGACATTGGTCATGACCTGCAGTTGACCTTATTGATTTTCAGGTCACTAGGTCAAAGGTCAAGGTCACAGTGACTCANGCACTGAAACCGTAAACTGACTGGTAAAGAGATAAGAAAGAAAAAAATAGCATGAGGGCCATTTTTGAGCTCACGTGAAAACATGGTATACAGATAAAGTTAATGTTCTAAATAGTAAATAAAACATTAAGAAAATATCAGACAGATACAACCCGTCCGCCAAAGCCTGCGGAAGAGGACGGAAAAAAAATATTACTTCGTAACACACGAGAAAATGATGAATGACATCGCTTCAAACAAGTACCTCGAATATGGCACGCAATAGGATGTCATGTACGGAACCAAGTTAGAAACTATCAAACAAATTCACGAGAGAAACCTCATGACAATATTGGATGTTGAACCACAGGTAATTCTTGTGATGTGTTACCTGAACACTTTTTGTGAAATCTAGTGCTTTATAACCTGAACACTTTTGCTGAAATCTAGGTATGTGTAACCTTGAGACTTATGAAGCAGTCTCTTATGTTTTAATGAACAAAATTATGAAATGGAAACAGTGAAAGGTGCTAATTCCGCTGTAAAAATTACATTTTAAAAAGCCAAATAACAGCAGAAATATATAATATTTGTAATTATTTCATCAATAAACAGCTATATTTATGCCCCCTTCGAAGAAGAGGTGGTATATTGGTTTGCATATGTCGGCCTGTCGGTTTGTCGGTCCGTCCACCAGATGGTTTCCGGATGATAACTCAAGAACGCTTAGGCCTAGGATCATGAAACTTCATAGGTACATTGATCACGACTGGCAAATGACCCCTATTATATTGAGGTTACAAGGTCAAAGGTCACAGGTCAAGTTCACAGTGACTGGAAATAGGAAAATGGTTTCCGGATGATAACTCAAGAACGCTTACGCCTGGGATCATGAAACTTCATAGGGACATTGGTCATGACCGGCAGATGACCTCTTGATTTTCAGGTCACTAGGTCAAAGGTCAAGGTCACAGTGATTTGAAGCAGTAAAATGGTTGACTGGAAATAGAAAAATGGTTTCCGGATGATAAATCAAGAACGCTTACGCCTGGGATCATGCAACTTCATGAGGACATTGGTCATGACCGGCAGATGACCCTATTGATTTTGAGGTCACTAGGTCAAAGGTCAAGGTCACAGTGACTGGAAATAGGAAAATGGTTTCCGGATGATAACTCAAGAACGCTTATGCCTGGGATCACGAAACTTCATAGGGACATTGGTCATGACCAGCAGATGATTCCTATTGATTTTCAGGTAACTATGTCAAAGGTCAAGGTCACAGTGACCTGAAGCATTAAAATGGTTGACTGGAAATTGGAAAATGGTTTCCGGGTGATAACTCAAGCACGCTTACGCCTGGGATCATGAAACTTCATAGGGACATTGGTCATGACCGACAGATGACCCCTATTGATTTTGAGGTCACTAGGTCAAAGGTCACAGGTCAAAGTCACAGTGACTGTAAATAGGAAAATGGTTTCCGGATAATAACTCAAGAACGCTTAGGCCTGGGATCACGAAACTTCATAGGGACACTGGTCATAACCGGCAGATGACCCCTATTGATTTTCAGGTCACTCGGTCAAAGGTCAAGGTCACAGTGACCTGAGGAAGTAAAATGGTTGACTGGAAATAGGGAAATGGTTTCTGGATGATAACTCAAGAACGCTTACGCCTGGGATCATGAAACTTCACCACCACCACCACCACCACCACCACCACCANCCAAGCAATGATGTCCCCTACCGGCTCCACCATTGTCAGATTTTGTTTTTAGTATTTGTTGCCATAGCAACCAGAATTCTTGACGTAGGAAGAAAATGAAATAACGTGCATAATTTCCATATTGCCATCTGTCCATGTTTCAAGTTTCATGAAAAATATTAAGAACTTTTAATATTATCGCAGGATCCAGAAATGTGTGACAGACAGACTGACGGACTGACTGACGGACTGACGGACAGAGCGCAAACCATAAGTCCCCTCCGGTGAAACCGGAAGGGGACAATAAATGCGAGCTACATTATATACAAAGAATAACAAAATCTATAAAACATAATTAAGGTATGTACAATTAAACTCTCTACTCACAACTCCTCTAATTTCTCAAACCAGAAACACATTCAAAGGAAAATAAAATAATAAACAATTTGCATAATATATCTGGCTAAGTTTCAAAATGTACAGATCACAAACAATATATTTATATAGTTGCTACACAATCGCTGACCCCATGTCAGTCTAAAAAACTATTATTGCTTTACTCAGTTTTAATAATGTTTTTCTTTCAAACCCCCTTCTGCGTCAACAACAACCACAATTGACCCTAAGCACATATTCCTTCCTTCATTTCATTTAACCAAAAGGGCAAGAAGAAATCTATTTTGACAGCTGCTATTAATGCATATACTTAATATAAATATAAAGTACAAACATTATAATATGTCATTGTTTTTTTATGATTTATGGTATAAAATCACATTTTACACAATAATAGTTTCAGAGCTGACGGCTGTACCTATTTTACATTACTATATGTGTCGCGTTCTGAGAAAACTGGGCATAATGCACAGGCTAATCAGGGACGACACTTTCCGCCTAAACTGGATTTTCGCTAAGAAGAGATATCATTTAAACGAAAAATTCCATAAAAGCGGACATTGTCGTCCCTGATTAGCCTGTGCGGACTGCACAGGCTAATCTGGGATGACAATTTACGCACAAGAATTATGCCCAGTTTTCTCAGAACACGACACATATGAGATACAAAAATTCATACACAGCCCTAATACGCAACTTTGCATTTTAGTTATGCACTTTTAATTATGCTTATTTAACAAAAATATGTGGAAGCGTCACATTTTGAAAATGATTTGAGCCCTGAGGACATCAATAACCAATCCATATAAACCTCTAAATCATAACACAATATCAAACCATGTTTCACAGTCAAATGTCCCACCAAGGCATGGGTCTAAATGAATGAATGTAAACTTTCACGGGAAAGTCAAAACTGTGTCTCTGTAATTACAAACTGTCATATCCACTTGAACATATTAATAATATGCTCAAGACCAGCTGCATTTGCTATTCCCGTTGACGAACTCGTTTGTTGCGTACTGAATTATTCATACAAAAAAATGATAACACGAATTCAGTCACTGAATCCGGCCGGCTAAGCTCTGAAAATAACCATTTAAAGTATGAAATGATAACTTATCTAATGTCAAATCATATCGCTGTAGTTGAGACTACTTAAAACACGTCTTTAAATGTTTCTCTTGTAAAAAGCATTTTACAGCTTGTATTTTTATTGCTGTTCAAGCGCCAAGTTGCGCGTTTACGCTCGCATTTGACGTAACGCACAATGACGTCATATGCATTATGTCAATCTAAGTGACGTTATTTTGGAAAGACAACAATCGACGTAGATTTTACGTTTTTGGAGGGATTGCTTGTCATGCAATATTCGTACAAGAAAAAGGTACGTGAATTTTTCCAGTCAACATACATTGTTAATTATCGGTAGACACAGGCCACATGCGGGAGAGCTCATATACTGGTATTATCGTTTATAAAAAGTCCGCAAGTAGGTCTTCCATAGGTTAACCCGAAATTATCTGTTCAGTACAGTATCATGGGTATTGGTATGATAGTTTCTTTTCAGTACCGGTAGTAAAAATTCGTTACTAATAGTAGCTATAAATGCAAATTGTATATAATCTTGTTAATTCTTTCACGAAATTCGCTGATGATTCTCATCGCCGTTCAACAACTAAATAGGCAACGCAAAAATAAATCCCGATCATGAGCGCAAAATTGCGCATCTTGCTGTAGTCATTTTTGGGTAAAAGTTGCAAGTTAATGAACCACTCTGTCGTTCTGGTTCAACACAAGCATACTGTTACTCTTGATCGTGTATTGGGCGAAAAACGGCGAGACATTAAACATTCGTGTATAATCTTGTAGTTTAGTTTATATGGGCCGCGTAATGCGGAAATCGTTCTTACGCGTTTCGTCGCATAATTGTAAAGCTTGACGACAGCGACGTTCGATGTAAATGTAGATGTTATTGCGCAGTCTAGTCAAGAGCTACGCGGTCCGCTCTAAATTTACGCAAGGTTTCATTAGCGGATAGGGTAGATCCTGACCAGACTGCGGATGTCGCATATGGAATAAGACCCATTTTCGCATGATGCGGCTTATACGTTAATATCGAATCCGATTACTTTTACCGATTGCATTGATTACGATATACATGTAGAGTAAAGGTTTTGATGCTTAAGGCCCTATTGTATATGTTTGTGTATGTACATGTATACTGTTATTTGCAATATACATTTCTACGTGCGATACAATAAATGATAACAATCGGGATAAAATTGAAAGAAACACACATTTCTATATTTTGTTAAATAGAAAGAGTTCGTGACTGCTCTGTTCAGTTCAGATTATCGTTATTAATTTCACGAGGCTTAATGAAATGGTTTGTTTTTTGTGCATCCCCTCCAACAAAAAATCGTTCTTTTGGCACTTTCGTACCTGTTGCGTAGTGGAGTAAAAACAATAGTATACAGTTATTTCATGGATGCTTGGTGAACAGTCAAAACTGGTGTCCCAATGTATCAGGGATGACTTTGGAACTGTTAGGCCTCGGGCAACAGTTCCACATGTCAGCCCTGATACAGAGGGACAACAGTTTTGACTGTTCACCAAGCAACCATGAAATAACTGTTTTATTACCTGAAACACAGGGGTAGTCTGCACGAGCGGGCAACAGTTCAAACTATTGACCGGTCAACAGTTCGAAATATTCACCGGTAACAGTTTAACACATTGCAACATTACTTTTTCGACGAGGACATAGCAAAAAATAAGTAATTAACATTTATATAAGGCATCAGGTAATAATATTGAATCAGACAGACAGAAATGATACAATTTGGAAACAATCCTAATATTACGCGGTTGTTTTGTTAAAATGCCGTTTCGTGTTAGGCATGAAATGTAATTACATAGAATATAATTAAGTAAAACGTGTAAGGTGGTTTTATTCTACTCGAATGGTTTTCTTATTTACATGTTATACTTCTTTGTCTGTGCGTGAATAAATGTAAATTTACCAGTTATCGAGTAGTTGAACATAAACGATAACAAAATAGTTTAACTAATCATGCATGCACTGATTTTAATTCCCATTTCTCTTATTTATTAGATACTTAATACCTTAATAAGCATTCATATTTGTTACTAATCTATTTTTAGAACAATTACCATGTCCGATGAAGAAGACTCAAACCCGTTCAAGTCGATTTTGACATCCGGAAGTCAAGATATTCTGCGTAACCATGGAGACGAATGTACCGTGGAGAATGTCAAGGCTAGCCCTTGTGTTATTTTGAACGAAAATGAGAAGTATAATTGCGAACATAAGTTGAAATCAACGAAGCGAAGAAAACCAAACTGGCTTTCCGAAATAGACATGAAGTGTGAGCTGTGTCCGTTTTCAACGCGATACAAATGCGACTTCCGGCGTCACAAAGCGCGTCACGTGACCGCCTCGTTTNCTTTGACGACAAGTTTACACTAATTGGATGCACATTGTGCAAGTGTTCAACAACTATCTTGACAATTACTCTTTGAGAATTCTAGTTAATATTTACCTCAACTGAGTGTTTGCTAAGCGTTCGTTCTATAAAAACACGAACTTGATATTGCCCGGCGTTTAGGTCGGATTATAATGCATGCACGATGTATTTCTGGATGAAAATAAGCGCATTATGTTATTATATCCTTATTTGTTTTGCGTTCTGAGAAAACTAGACAAAAAGCATGTGCGTAAAGTGTGCAATCCGCCTAAGCGGGATTTTCTCTAAGAAAAGACATCATTTAAGCGAAAAATTCCATAAAAGCGGAAATTGTCGTCCCTGATTACGCACAAGCATTATGCCCAGTTTTCTCAGAACAAGACTCATTTATTTTAAACATTTGCGTCAATCGTTAATAATTAAATATCGGGTTAATAATGAAGGGCATCATACACTGCTTCAGTCATACAAATTACTTATGTCATATTATATACTTCTAATGCGTGATTTACCGGCTCTGGTCGTGAAATTAGAAACGTTAAATTTTCAGAACAACATGCACTATAATTAGCACAGGATAATATGTGACGACAATATACGCACATTCATTACTTCCGAATCGTGTAATTGCCATTTGTCTTACGGAATTCCACGAACAATATGATTTATGACTTAATTAGTGCAGGCGGATAATAGCTTGATTAGAATTTGCATTTTAGCATCAAGGGAAGCGTTAAATTTTAATATTCAATATAGACAATCGCTATTGTTATGTTGTAAATGACTTATAACTACGCCAGTGTTATAAATATAAAATCACAAATCAAAGCATCGGTAAATAATTAGCAAAAGTTGAATCGGTAGCAATTAAATGTTGTTAGCCGACGGTAAAATGTATTGAGGTAACAGTGTTTAGTCGTATAAAATACTTTTAATTAAGTTCAGTTCAAACGTTTTTTTGTTTAAATGCAATGTACTAAACATGTGTATAAAAACCTACCAATATACAGACCTAAACGTGTGCATATATCTTAGGTAAAGAAATGATGTTATTTGTATACATAAATACAGAGTGTTTGTAAGGTGAAAGCGCTCTAATAAAAACAATATTAATTATACATGATTGTCGTTTCGAAAGATACGGTTGTGTGTTGGTTTTGTGCATGTTATTTTGCAGAGACAGTACAGTAATGGTTTAGCGAGAAATATGTACGGGTTTCTTGTTTTGTATTTTATATGCGTTGTAAATGTATTGATTCGCCATTCGAGGTGTGTATTGCAGGGGGATGAGATATGGATAAGGAAACATAAAGGGTGATTTACTCGCCCTCACGCCCCAAAATAAGTGTGTTCATTAACCTAATCGACCACATGTACTTAAGTGTTGATTTTCAATAAAGTTGCGTTTCTGTTTATTATCACTTCAGTTACTAGCTTTTGTCTTCAAAAAGGCCTTCGATTCATTGGTTCATTTCAAACTTTTTTTCCAGTTTATATGCCAAAGGTATGAACGGCAAGATCCTAATTGTCTTGCAATCGATGTACGCAAATTTACGCGCACATGTAAAAGTATCCGGAAATATCATTACGCAACCGTTCCGCTGTAACATCGGTACCAGGCAGGGTGATTTAAGCTCACCGATAATATTTTCAATATATATAAATAATTTAGTAAGCTATCTAAGGGAACATTGTAGTCATGGAATATTTATAACCAATGATATACCAGATATTTATTGTTTGATGTACGCTGATGACGTAGCTAATTGCGCGGACACAGCATATAACCTTCCGTTACATTTAAACGCTGTTGCAAAATTTTGCGAAGATACTGGTATGCAGATTAACATGAATAAAACCGAAATTATAGTCTTCCGTAATGGTGGTCCTTTACGCAATTATGAAATGTGGTTTCTAAATGGTCAAAAGGTTAAAGTTGTTTCAGTTTATAAATATATGGGTCTGTTATTTACTCCAAAGCTATCGTGGACAGCTGCTAAATCCAAGTTGGTGGCACAAGCACGCAAAGCATTCTTCTCTATCAAACAGTTTCAAGTTCCCTTTGGTTATTTTACCCATAGTGACATTTTTAAACTTTATGACACTATGGTTGTACCCATACTCACATTTGGGGCTGAAATATGGGGTTATGAATACTGTGATAATATAGAAAGATCACAAATAGAATTTTGCAAATATTTCTTAGGCGTCGGTTCGACGGTTAATAACAGCATGGTCTTAGGGGAGTGTGGTAGATTATCACTTTGTTGTGTGTATTATCTGAAATGCATAAAATACTGGTGTCATTTACTTCATATGCCTAATCATAGATATCCAGTTAATTGTTACAAAATGCTGAAGTCATTAGACGATATTGGAAGGAAAAATTGGGCAACATATGTGAAGGAACTCTTATTTAAATATGGTTTTGGTTTTGTTTGGGTTGCCCAGGACGTAGGCGATATGACTATATTTTTACAATATTTTAAACAGCGTATACAAGACTGTAAAACCCAAGACTGGCACAATGAGATTAATGCATCTCCGCGCTGCGACACTTACAAACTTTTTAAATCACTTTTAACTCCGGAGAAATATTTAACTATAGATGTACCCTTTAAGTCACGTCGCGCATATGCTCGTTTTAGGTGTTCCAATCATAAATTGAACATTGAGCTTGGAAGGCATTTTAACGTACAGCGCGAAAACCGAACATGCTTATTTTGTTTAACAAGATTTGACGTACATGTATTGGAGAACGAATTCCATGCTTTCTTTGAGTGCCCCCAGTACACTGATATAAGAACAAGTTATTTGTATAATTGGTATAACGGCCAAAGAAACGAAACGTCATTTAATATTCTAATGAGCAGCACTGATATCACTGTTATAAAACAATTAACTTTCTATGTTACGAAATTAATGAATGTCATTGGGAATATAAATTTACCTTGATTACAAACTTTTTGTTTTTGTTATATTTTGTGTTGTATAATATTGTGTATATTGTTGAAACACAAGTGTAAAATCACAATGTATACAAGGTGGCATTTATCATTGTATAATGTTATTGTAAATGAATGCTGTATTTTGGGCCGGAGGCCTTTATTTACATGATATCTAAAAAAATCTTGAAATTGTCAGATTGGACCGAAATCTGATCCAGTTTCATAACTTGGGGAGGAAAGCGCAACGTCTACGAATGCCCTGAATTTTCAGCTGAGCGGTGCCATGGAGGTTGATCACCGTTGCACATTGAAGAAAATTGTTGGGATTTTGGCGCCGCCGCGAATGGGCTCGTGAAGTAGACGTCATAACATTATAAGTATTGTTTATTATTGTCAGTTATACATTTGAACGTTATTAAAAAGGTCGAACCTGGATGGCGCTTCCGTTCACCGATTTACAATTATAAAACATCGCCGACAACAATAGAGCGACAGAATAATTGTTTGTGCATGCATGTGGAGAAAACTATGGCAAGCGGTTCGACGCATAATCCCAAGAAACTAGGTTTCTCATGAGAACCTAGGTTCTCCGAATGAGAACCTAGGTTCTCAGAAGGAGAACCTAGGTTATCGCTGGAAGATTGCACATGGCTTCAAGAACCCAAGTTTTCAAATGGGAACCTAGGTTTTCATGAGAACCTAGGTTCTCAATTAGAAACCTCGTTTCTCATGAGAACCTAGGTTCTCATTTGAAAACCTAGGTTCTCATGAGAACCTAGGTTCTCAGAATGAGAACCTAGGTCCTCATGAAAAACCTAGTTTCTCGGGATAATGCGTCGAACTGCTTGCCATATCCGTGGTTTTCATTTGGGAACCATAGGTTTTCATGAGAACCTAGATTCTCATGAGAAAATTACGCGTCGGACTGCGTAAACTTTCTCGTTTGGAATACGGGACACATATTATTCAGGGCGCAGGATCAATGGGGTTCACATATGATTACACACGGGCTGGACAGAATGGAAACACGTTATTAAGGACCATTTTTGCAGATATCTCAAATTATTGAAATATGTTTGCAAAGTATTTAGTGCATAAGTTTTTCTTGCTGTGTGGGCCGATATCTTACGATTGAATAAGACATTAGTACACATTATCAATAGAGATAAACCTTCTATTAATACCATAATGATTGCTTACTATATTACAGATATACTTTAAATAGAAAACTGTACCGTACAGGCGTTTGAGGTCCGAACAAGGGAACTGAATATCTGAAACTCATTTAATGCTGTAACAATGAANAGAAACCTAGTTTCTTGGGATTATGCGTCAAACCGCTTGCCATAGAAAACCCTGTGAAATGCAAACCCACATGCCTAATTTGTCTTTTTTAGTTATTTATAAGAAAAGAAACTGGGTTGGACTAACAAGGATAATAATGATGATGATTGAGAAGAAGGAGATGATGATGATGATGATGATGCTCATGACGATGGCAACGATGACGAGACGACGAAGACGACGATGATGATGATGAGTATTTTCACGAGTGGCGCAGCGGGATATATCACCATTGAAAGATTCTCTGTCCCTTAAACATGGCGTATGCATTAAGTTCTTTACGCACTACTAAACAAACCCTCACTTTGTTTCATTATCAATACATTATCTTTTAATACATGATATCGACAGTTTCAATACAAACTGATTTGAGAGAACCAAAAAAAGCAACCATTATAACAAAACAAAATCATCAGATGTTGCCAATCACGACAGCTACTCATTACCTGATTTTTATTTAAATAACGCTTGATGCTTAATTGAAATTTATAAAACAATCTCTCCGGACAATTCAATGTTTTTGTTTTTATTTATGATACAGAAAAACATAAGAGAAAGTGTATATTGTAACAAGAAACGAATCGAGTATTGTTCCTTTATACTTCATCTATAATAATCAGTTCACATTTTTGTTGCATCAGGTATGACCACGAGAACTAACAAGTTACAGCGATGATGACCTATAAATATAAAACGAAATAAGCTTATTTTGCCTGAGCCTAAGACAGCATTAGTAGTTGGGATATATTCAATCAATCCATTTATGAAGGATAGCGTTGCATACGAAAACAACGCCCGTGACATAATACAAGCTCTCTCAAGAAAATGATACCTTAATTGGTTATTATCCCAGAATATATTCAATAAATCAAATTATGTAGCACACCCACACAGTACTGTGATTCGAATCAAAACAGATTTGTTTTGACGAAATTTGAATTAGATAATTTGCGTGTTATGTGATTTGGATAATATTATGTTACGAGGAAAACGTTATTATAGTAACACGTCCTTTTTATGGCAAGTGAAAGCTTGCCTCACAGTCCCAACAAAGTATACACGCTCATATAATGTTGAATACAAATGTGTGAACAGTTTGATCTGTACCGCTACATCACCACGCTTTCTTCAGCTGTGTTATATATGTAATCGCATTAGCTTCCACAAGCCAATGGTCTGACATGTTAATGCACATTAACGAACGACTTAAGATATTCACGCTAAATTCAATCCCGCTTTCCGTCAGTAAAATACACTTGTTCTCCGAACGGCAAAGGCTTTATTTATTTTAAGGTTTTAGTTCCATGCTTGATACCAGGATATAATGGATGCTCCGAAAGTTCCAATAACGGAATTCCATGAGCAATATCATTGATGGCTAAATTAGTTCAGGCGGACAGTTTATTTGTTAGAAATTACATTTGAGCATCAAGGGAAGCATTAAATTCTAGTAATAAATTAAGAACATTGCAATTGTAATTATATAAATAAATCATATCAATGCCCTAGTGATAAATATTGAAGCCAATACCGAAGTATCTGTACAGAATGAGCAAAAGTTGAATATATATCTGTATATAAAGCCCAACAATAAACAGAAAACACATGCACATATTTGTTTTCCGTTGACAGACTTAAACGTTTGCTGACACCTTAGGTAAAGAAATAATTTTATTTCGATACATACATGCGGACACGTTTGTTAGGTAAACGTGATTTTATTGAAATATATAGATTTCATGCAAAATGCGATTCACAATATATTTGTTTGCAAAACTGAATGAAGCTGACAGACACAATAACCATTGTTTCATTAATCACCATTGATTTTGGCCGAGTGCAAATTAGTAAGGACAAACACAGAACGAGAAGCATTTCTTTCCTCAAACCAGTAAGGGCGTGCTTGTGCATGGTTGAATAACATAAGTGAAATTAACAATGTCAAATACCAGGGAATGTGAAGCACAACTTAATACGATATCATGAAATGAAATAAAGCTTTAACAATTCAAACTTCTTCAATAAACAAAGGTAAGAATAAATGTGTCATTATTTTACATTCAATGTTTGAAAAAGGACAGGGACATTATTAAATTAATTATAAGGTCTCTTCAAAAAAGCTTTTGTATTACTTTAAGACAAATCTTAATAAAAAAAATTGTCAAAAAACATTAAACACCGTTATATTACTACATTTTACTTCTTTCTATGCAGCAAGTCGTACTGCTTTGGTAAAGAAGTTTGGGCTAAAAATTGGAATCAAATTTAAACATATTATTAAAATCTATTTTATTGTTGTGTGATTTTAATTGCGATGATAATATGCGATGACTGAAGTGTTTCGTTACATGTAATTGTTTTTGTAATTTATTTATGCAAAGTTTGTGGATCGTGGCCCGCTATACCCGGTCAAACCCGATTTAAAAAAAGTTTGTCATTAAATGTTAAATAAGTTATGTCCCTAAAACACAAATATAAACATATTGTTGTTATTTACGCACTATCAAACGAACGCAAACGTCTTTTATAAGCGACACGTTCTCTTTCAATACATGATATCACCAGCTGTAATACAAAATGACTTGACAGAACCAAAGATAACAACCATATTTACAAAACGAAATCATAATCTTAGTAACCAATCAGGACAGGTACTCATAACATGAATTATTTACAACATAATGCTGGATGCTAAATTGAAATACAAAAAAACATCCGAAAATGTCCGTGTTTCGTTAAATAAATTTACAGAAAACAAAATCCTAATTAAAAATTGCATTTTGTTTAAACAATGCGTAGTGCACCATAATACTTCATCGTGTTAATTGGCCCGTGCCTGTAAAAAGGCATTATTAAATATATGGCCATAATAATCAGTGCACTTATTTTGTGGCATCAGGGATGGGATAACTAAGGGCTAATTCTAGTACACGATGTAAGCTTCTTTTGTCGGAACATGGAGCCTGAGGCCGGCAAACAAAATCCAAGTTATTGCATTAGTTTTTGTGTTATAATCAATTAATCAATTTTTAGAGGATATTTTTACATACGAAAAAAACACCCGTGACTTATAGGACGCTATCTTAAGTGAATATTACCTAAATTGTGTATTGTCCTAGTGTATATGCAATAAATCAGATTATGAACCTACTCAGTACTGTATTTCGAAACTAAACCAGTTGTGGGTATACAGGTCAGAAAACGCACACACACTCTTTATCTTTAGTTGTATCTATACAAAATGAAAATATCGTGTTCAATTCAAAAAGTTGACCATTTGTTATAGAAGTTAATAAGTATATTTTCGAGAAATAAGTGAGTGTTATATTTTAAATGTAATTTTGATCTATACATTTCATTTAACATTCAACAGCACTTACAATTGTATATTAATATGATACATGTTCTGA
Source organism: Dreissena rostriformis (assembly GCA_007657795.1). Lineage (NCBI taxonomy): Eukaryota > Metazoa > Mollusca > Bivalvia > Myida > Dreissenidae > Dreissena > Dreissena rostriformis. Next base: position 28,063 of record VMBQ01003475.1, read on the forward strand.
TATTTGAAATTAGTACACGAGCTATTAAATTTGCATACTTCTGTTATATTGCAATTAAACTTGTATTAGCTTTCATTCATTTCAAGAGAAAAACAACTATACGAAAATATGAGTCAAAAATTTTCTATAACTGACGTATTAAACACAACTTCAATCAATTATATGTGGAACATTATGACGTTCCAATATTGTTTTTATCATTTGTAAAGAACCGATACATTCAGTTGATTTCACTCTTATGTATCAACGACGAGACCGTGTGATCAAACTGCTCGTTTTGTGGTAATCCATAACATGTCATTGAACCCCATCATTTACATAAGTATATACGTATCGACAAACCAGTGCATTTAAATAGTTAACATTAAAATATTGCTAATTCGCTATCGTATTAACAATTACACTTATAACATTTGCTTAATGTGTTCAAAACTTTATCGCGAATTTAAGCTTACCACCATTGACTGTTGGATGAAGTAATTTCTGCAATTTAAATGGGATAATTGGAGTCAATGCTTGTGTTTAAAGAACAAGTACTCAAATAAGCATCACACCTTGCACATGAACGTTGAGTACAGTTACACAAATACACTATATTTTATGTCAAGAATAATGTTGTCTTTGTTGTGATGTATAGGCAAATAAGCTAAACAAAAGACAATACCGATATTAAAAGTATATACTCCCCGGATGATGTGTCTCGTGTTTCAATATAACTAAGTTTTCTCACTATAATCAACCTATTTTAAATGTATCTTATATTCATTCTCGTAATGAAAGTGAATGTATGATAAATCCATGCAAATGCTAAATGTAAAGTGGTTTGTTAACCTTTGAAGTACCTTTACTGGTGAACATCATTACTCTCGATTTCTATTTTTGATTTCTGACGTTAGCGTGGAAGCATTACAATAACGTGTCAATGTCAGATTCTTCGTTCATAAGCGAAGACAGGACTGTGTTTTCAAATTGCGAGTTAACTGGAAATACATCTCGAGGCTGAAATGCGATAGCTCATTTTGGTTTGACACTTTGTCCACAGTTATCACGGTTCTGTCATCGACACGCAATTGTTAGAATGTTCTGGAGGAGTAAAGCACCATAACCTCAGTACATTTAACTTTATATTGCACAACGTGTTCTCGAATGATGTGATACAGGGTAAGTAAATTAATATTTGTCGAGATTGGCACTCGAGTTAAAAAAAAGTTGTTTAAAGGATATCACAGTATTGGGATATTAATCGGTTAAAAGAGTACCAAAAGTCATAAAGAGCACATGATTATTTTTTTGATTCAATAACTTATATGTGTATACGTGTAGAAAATATAACCCTATATAAAGTTTCAATTCAACTGAAAGTAATAAAGGTCAATATTAATTAAATTGCACGGCATATAAATAAGTACGTTTAACGTTAGCGACCGACACAAAATTGAAACTTGCTAACACATTAGGGAATTAATTAAAAAATAGTATTAGCTAAAACTATACTCGTGACCCTAACATAGAACATATTGTCAAGTAGATCACGAAAAAAACATATTAAATACTGTCTTGTACTGTGTTGTTACGGTCATATAAATAGTTAAGCCAACCTTGCGAGAATAATAACTGGTGTCAAATGTGTTAATAAATGTTCTTCATTTATAATACTCAAATATAACATTTCGTACCAATGGAATCCTGATTGTGTTGATGATTAAATAAATAGCCTGAACCATAATTATAAAATGAATACATTTATCCATTTTAATAATAATTAATAATCGTACACTTAACGTCACGATTCATTTCATAAAAATGAACACTACCATGAGATTAGTTAAGACCTTTGGACTAATGGACAAAGGTGGAAGTTCACTTTATAATAGCTTTTTCTTGTCATTTTTTTCTTGTAATGTGATTTTATTAACGCCTTATTTTACACACACACACAAAATGAATTTGATAACATATACTTTAATTAATGCCGAACATAGATATAACTAATTTGGTCTGTTTGCTAGTATGACATGTTCTGTATGAAGTACTTTTAGTTATGATGATGTTGTGCTCAGTTGATAGATACTAATTGTAGAATTAAACGAGACTTACCTGTAAGTTGAAATTCAATTGTAATCATATGAGTAGTAGAAGTAAGGAGGGATGAAATGAGATAGTGTTTCGAGCATGCGCATCAGTTTTTAATGCATTTATGAACCATTACCCATTTATAAAGTAAATGCATCGCATTTATAAAGTGTTGTTTTTGTACTTATTCTTCATTGAAGTAGGGTGGGTGGGTGGCATTTCATCCCTCCTTACTTCTACTACTCATTGAATTACAATTGAACTTCAACTTACAGGTAAGTCTCGTTTAATTCTACAATTCTATTTCGTACGAATTAAATACGGGACGAAATGAGATTTCAAAGCTGATAATGGTTATAAATCACTACCTGAACAGTGCCTCAATCCTTGGTTGCCAGGACAGCTGAGCTGAAATCATTGTTACTATCCCCGGCAATGACCTTCTTATAGAATTTGGCGAATGTTCTTCTGTTAGACCATCCCGCAGTTTTTAATTTAACATTAATTGGGACATTATTCATGGAAGCTTTTGATGTTGCTGCGGCTCTAACACTATGTGGACCGAACTGTGAAACATCTATTCCTGAGCGAATCATCACAGTTTTAATCCATCGGCTGACTGTATCCCTTGATACCGGTTTGTAGGGCTTAATGTAACTTATAAGCAGTTTAGTATTGTCACCACTCCTTGCTGGTTTAGTACGAACTAAATATTCTTTCATCACTGTATATACACATAATCTCCTGTCTGGAGGATATGCTGCAAGTTCAATATACCTTTGATTACAACTTGGCCGACTTTGCTTCAAGAGGCCATCAAAGTGAACAACGAACTTTGAAGGCAACTTCTTCAAATTTTTAACTGATAACAATTGAACTGTTTGAATTATGGCTGCATTCGTCAGGGCAATCAACAAAACCAATTAAAATGTTAAATCCTTTAGAGAGTTTAATTTAACATGTGAAAGTGTCTTTAGTTAATTTAGTACTTTATCTACGTCCCAAGTACAACAGTTTTAGGTACTGGTGGCCGCAAATTAAAGACACCTTTGATGAATTTCACTACAATTAGATGCATCCCTTCTCGAAAATTGTCAATTATAATTCCTAATGATGTTAGCGCTGACCTGACTGTATTTAATGAGTTATAACCTAAACCCTTGTTGTATTCTGTTGTGAGGAATTCAATCACATCGTTTATAGAAACTGAAACTGGATTAATCTCCGGCAACTGCAGTACTGTAACCATTTCTAATATGGACTTTGTACTGGCATTTTGTTGAGTTTCTCCAAGCTGACATGATAATATCGATAGCTTGTCTTGAAAATCCTCTGTGTCTATAGAGTTTCCTAACACTTTGCATACCACAAGGATTAATGTTTGAGACAGTGGATGTCTGGTATTTGAGTTTGGTAAGAGAAGAAGATCTTTTTCGTTCGGCAATATTCGAGGTTTCTCTACTAGAATTGACATCAATATCGGGAACCATAATTGTGTTGGCCAAAGTGGGGTAATGATTATTCCTTTGGCTTTGTCTGTCTTGACCTTTAGAATGCAGCGACTTATTAAGCTGAAAGGACAGAATATATAAATTGTACTGAATCTTGCCCAATTTAAAGTGAAAGCCTTAATGAATGAAGCTTCTGGATCTGGTTTCCATGCACAGAACAACTGCGTTTTCGCATTCAATCTAGATGTAAACAAATCTATTTTGGGGAAACTCACATTACTTGCAGATTTCAGTGTAAATTGAGTTTTTAAGCTCCCATTCTGACTGATCTTTGAATTTTCTAGATGGCCGATCTGCTTTGTTATCCTTGCCTGCTATATGAGAACAAGTTATCCATATGCCATGTTCAACACATAAATCCCAGATATCCAGAGCAACATCATTGCATCCCACTGTTTTTACACCGCCCATGTTATTAACATAAGCAACAGCTGTTGAGCTGACAGTTAGAATTTATACATGATTATTTTTACAAACATCTACCAAAGCTTTCAAAGTGAAATTTAAAGCCATTAATTCCAAGACATTAATATGATGACATGATTCAGTATCTGACCATCGACCCCCAATTTCAATTTTCTCATAAACAAAACCCCATCCTGATTTACTGCTTTCAGTTTGAATTTCAATGTTGGGATAACCATGATCAATGTGTCTGTATTGAGTATGAATGTTTTCAATCCACCAGGAAAGCTCTACTTTCATTTTTGAGTCAATATGCATTTTAGCATCGTAATCTCCCCGAGCCTTCTTCATTGCTTTGATTTTTGCATTTTCAAGTGTCCTGTAATGCAATTTTGCATATTCAACGGCCGAAAAAGCAGCTACCAACAAACCAATTGCTTTTGCAATATGCCTGATATTGCTATCAGAGAGTGTTTTCAATTTTTTGCACTCTGTACAAATGGCATCTTTTTTGTCAGTAGGTAAATATGCTATCATATTTTCTGAATCAATCACATTTCCGAAGAAGATTATTGTCTTTGTTGGTTCAAGTACGGATTTTTCTATGTTAATCATGAATCCAAGGCTAGTCATTAAATGATTAGTGTCAAAACATTCATTACGCACTTGTACACCGTTTCAGCACATAATAAACTGTCATCAATGAAGCCTGAATTTATGTGACCCATATTTCTTAATTTTTGAGTACACAGGCTTCATAAGTTTTGTAAATATCCGTGGACAGAAAGCCAAACCATTTGGGAAACATGAGTTCTGATATATTTGACCTTTCCAAATGAATCTGAGAAGTTTCTGATCTTCTTCTGCGATAGGAACTGAATAATATGCATGGCGTAAATCAACGCTTTCCATATACATGTATTTTGTTATCAATTGTAATGTTTTCTCGAAAGTATCCATCTTAAAATGGTGAAACGGAATATAGGAGTTCAATTTCTTTAAGTTCAGAATCATTCTTTGTTCTCCATTTTTCCTTGGTCTCACAAAATATAGGAGACAGGGATTGACCGTATTGGGGCTCAACCGGTTTAATTACCTTGAATTTGGTTTGTTTTTCTATTTCTGTTTCAATAATATTGGATTCTTGTTCATTGAAAAAGTATTGGTTGGAATTTTGGTGTTCATTGTCATAGAAATTACTAGTAAGATCAATATGGCAATGTCTAACCATGTCAAGTACAACAGGATCGTTTGTTAATTTAATCCATTCATGTACGTGATATTTTAACTGGCCTGCTATGAAATTATCATAGGAGGTGGAACGTACCTTTGATTTTAATTCCTGTTCTGTCTGAACACCCCCCTCTTTTGGAAGTTTTTTGAGTCCGGGTAGTTAGAAGGCCCTTGAAGTGGTGAAATGTATGACATGTTTCCTCCTTTACTGGTACCTCGACCTGAGAAGCCCCTATAACCACGGCCACGGCCGCGACTACGAAATATCCCTCTAAAGTGCTGCCTTCCTCTTGTGCGATTAAACTTGTTAAGTGTATTGCTCATTTTGGCAATGTCCTCAATCTCTCGGGCAGTTTTAGAAATGTCGTCCCCGAATAGAAGGCTTGTGAATGGTTAAGTATGGTTGCACAGATGTACATAGTCATCCCTTACCTCGGGCTTTAAGAAATCCCGCCTTGTCATAACAATTTGTTTGTTAGCGTGTCCAAACAATGCTAAGGCCTCATTGCAGTTTTCAATGACCTCTCCATACTTGGGATGTTCTTTTTCCAAGACAGCCATTTGATTTATGGCTTTCACCAATATGGTCGCCCCTTTGACCACGGACGCTTCAATATTTTGAAGCTTTTTATCATTCGTCCTAGCTGATGAAGACTATTCATCCCAAATTAGAGGATTTGTTTTTACTGTCACTAGGCCATCACAATTTTCTGGCCTGGAATTTCTTTCATCTTTATCTAGTTTCTTGTATCTAGTCTCATCAATGCCATTTTGAATAGCTCGTTAGTATTTTCCGCTAGAGTTTCATCAATGTTCTGGTCACAGACTTCAACAGTCTTGAACTTTTTCGTCATATTAGAAAATCTCGAATTTTCCGATTCCTTCCTTTTCTCTCCCTAAACAACATCCGACGACGGCACTACATCACATGGGGATTCTTCTTCATAGAATTCTCCCTCCTCTTCACAATAGTCATCATACATTATTGCTTTGTCAAACTCGTCGAGTCTGTTGCAAATTCCCGTCAAGCGGTCATAATTCTTTTTCAAAGATATCGAGACATTCTTCATGAATGCCAGAATTGTCTCATTACTTCATCCGATTTTTAACAACCCGTCGAGGGAATAGAAGCCGTCGGCTTTTTACACGCTCGTTTCCCCTTGTCCTCTGTTACAACTGGGGTCTCTGACGGTTTTGATGGTTTTTCTATTTTATCCGCCATTTTGAATGTCCGAAATTTGAAGCACCACGTGCAACAATTCACCGATCGGAAATAACGAACTAATTCCTTGTTTTTAACAAAACTTTCACTCTGTCTACGACAGTTACAGTTAACACAAGCTACGCTTGTGAATGTTATTGTCTTAAATGACAATTAGCACACATTAAACTGTAAATTTCCAATTTTGTGCAGCGCACATAGAAATTAACATGCTCGTCTACGACGGAGCGGAAGCACACTGATGCGCATGCGCGGGACACTATCTCATTTCGTCCCGTAGTTAATTCGTACGAAATAGAATTGATGTAGGCCTCTAGACAGTCCAATTGGTAATGTGATCATCTTGATTTGTGTCGTCTGAGTAATCGTTCGAATATATTGCTCGTGCTTCACACTTGGCTTTAGTTTTGAGATTAGTAAAACAAAAACGTGTTTCTTATTTGATAATAGCGCTGTTTTCCATACTTAGTTCATACACTAGCTATTTTGTACGTATGTTTCATTAATAATTTAATTTAACGTCAATTACCATTGATATATGTTCCATGGGTACAAGGTTGACATCAAAGAAAAATCCACAATACAAAAGGAGTTACAAAGCGGCGAAGGAAACAAAACTACGATGAACTAGTTTGTGAACATTTATAATACGACATTAATTGTACAGAAAAAACACCAACTGTATTTTCTTTTTAAAGATAATTCTGTTTTTTACATGTCGATTCTGAGCACATTATTTAAACATGCTGAATATCCTATTAGCACAAATAAGGTGGTGTTGGTACTTAAAGCCACACACCTTGAAAAGAAGTACATGTTAATCAATACATATAGATGCAATTTGAAAGTGTGCAAAATATTCATTAAATCTATAGCCTAGTTAGCAAGCAATTTATTATTTTTCAACCGGGAATTACCGCTTTTAAAACCGAAAGTAGGATTTCAATATTATACGTCCATTTCGACAAACACGATTATTTTTAAGTTTTAAAGCGCAAAAAAGACGGATTTCTATCTTGTTACAAACAGATATATTCTAATTGGCATAGATAAAATTAAATCTATAACCTTGTTAGCATGTAATTTATTATTTTTCAAACGGTACAGCTTTTAAAAACGAAAGTAGGATTTCTAGACGTATACGTCCATTTCGACAAACGCGATTATTTTTAAGTTTAAAAGCGCAAAAAAGACGGATTTCTACCTTGTAACCACCAGATTTATTCTAATTGCCATAGATAAAATATGTTTCTTCTTTATACTTTAATTTACTATGCCAAATAAGGTGTGTGGCTTTAACGTCGCGTTTTGACTCGTACGTGAACATCATATAGTTAGGAACTAAATTATTCGAATTGTCGTATTTAAATTATCAACCGGTTGCAATGAAATTGTAAAAGCGTTTAAAAACAACTCAGAATAAGTTTAAGACAAATCATCTACGATTTACAAACAGGTTTATTGTAGCGGTCGAAATAACGCATTTTGGGGAAATAAACAATTTCCTTGTTCGAATTTCTATGGATGAATCGGAAAAGAAATTGCGTGCAACCGCTATCAGAACAAGCATGCAAGAAGCATGACTTATTTAACATTGACATCGTAAAAGTTGATATAAACATGCAAAAGATCTCAACAACAAACAACCATTAGAACATTTTAGAGCAATAAGAAATGGGGTGACACATAATTGTTTTGAAACGAAAAAAACAGTCACATTTTATAGAAAAACACTTCGCCATTTGTTTAGTTAATTCATGTTACCAAACCACCTCAGGATGACTGAGAGCAAATGGAGTCATTTATTGCCGAAAAACACGTAACCGTTTTAGGTTAGAAAATGCGAATATAATATCATGATAAACATATTTACGGTAATTTGAAAATCTCTGGAGGACACAGGAATCCTGGAAGTGCTTATGCAGTTAGCACGTGGGTGTTTGATAGATTACCACCCTTTGGGCTAGATCGAAAGTTATAATTTGCAGGGTTGTATAAATCACAAATTGTCCTGGCTACGAATGCCATAAGATGTCAAGAGGCATAGCAATACACGAAAAATGGGTTTAGAACCACACTAGACATGTAGATAATCAATATTTTCATTCGAGATTCATTTTCCAACTTTGGGAAGAAACAAAATCAATGTGGGCATTGATGCAATATTGCATTGCATTCTGACGAACTGATCTTTAGCAAGTTTCCAATTATAGTGACATTTGACGTTATATCAATATCAATTAAAGACTCATTCATTTATGTCGGGTTTAAAATTCACGAGCATCTTTAAACAAACATGGAAGTGTATGATACGCAAACTTCAGATCGTAGAATAGCACTGATTGCAGCAGCTTCATAATGTTGACACGTTTGCTTTGTTAATGATATTTTAGGCATAAAGACAATTGTAACGTATACTTGAAATTCTTGAATGATGATGAAATCTTGTAGAACAATCAAATATCAATGACCGGCTGAAACGAAAGTGAAATTTTGTTTGGAAATGACACTTTGTCCAATTTAATGGCACTTCTGTTTTGACCCGTAAATTCTCATATATTGTGAAGGATATTTATAATATTTATAGTAAACAAGATAATATTTTCCGTTATACATGAAAACAAAAGACAACACGCACACGAGTATCGAACAAGTAAGACGTTGAAGTCGTTATAATAATGAGTTAAGGAAGACAATATATAGACAGACTCGATAGCACTCGCATTCTTATAACTGCCAACTTTAATAGATTCATCTTGTAAAACTCTATCCTGTTTTATTCATTCAGCATCGTCTGCTTCAATTCTTAGAAGATATGTCACAACAAGGCCACACGATATTCATCGGATGAATACATAGGTACAAACACTAATACAAAAGTAGGTAAATCCAGCCCACAAAAACAGCAATACCCAAGCAAAAATTAACACAGACAAATGCGAACTTTTAAACAGTTACTTTTACCAACAATCAACAATAAACGATCACAAATGCCAGCAACCAACTCTTGACCATCATAAAATAGTCTGCCATTCAAACAGGTAACACCGGGAGTGGTTACTCACGCAATCGTCCAAATAAAGCATGTGGACCGATATAAGCATCAGCTACTACGTGAGAGAGCTACAATACTATCAAAACAATGTCTACTTTCTTAAACAAACTCCTGAATAAAGTCGTTCTTCCACTATAATTGGAAACTTGCTACAGATCAGTCCGATTAGTCGTTGTAACCGTTCAGGAATTTTTATCAGTGTGTGACAGAGTAAAATTGTTGATAAAAACATGATAATATATCATAAATGTCAGAATTATTGGATATAATGTACTATTAAGCACTTGTTGTAATATGAACGAACCAATATTCTATATTTGAACTTTACAAACATGTTCAATAGACAGGATAGGCAACTACACTCTCACATGAGGAGTTAATCTTCACCACGTGCAACCTTTGTACAATATTGAAAATATATATAAATAATTCATGTATGTTGTAATGTCTAGCTGCTATGCACACGATGGAATTGCATAAGAAGTCACGCAATCAGTGGACGAAGATCTGGGTTTGTGTAGTCTTCCCCGTTGTTTTAGCATATGGCTCATACTTCACACTGTCTTTCACGAGAGTATTACGTTTGCTTGTGAGAAAACAGAATGTTGTGTAGCCGAAATGATGAACTATTCAGATTACTCGTGATTACTAGATTTTTTTTGTCTAATCCTCAGACCCGCGCATTTATCAACAATACCATTTATTAGTAGTAGACATATATCAAATAATGGAAGAAAATATGAAAAAAAGTAGAGGACATATTTGACATTGTGAAAGCTATCAAGCATATGTTATGACATGTTGAATACATATACGCCCCAATAAATCATAATATAATGACAACAGTGTTCCTCTTTGTGCCGCAACACTTTTACCATACCATCCCATACAAATATTTTATATCATCAATAAAAAAAAAGTTTCTACATTAGTTATTTGCACACTGGAACTGTGAAAATGTTTGTCAAGCATATTTCATAAGAGAAAGAATGGTAACAAAACATTGAGTACCTTGAACTCAAACGTGACCCCATACCTTGCATTCAATTGGTCAGGAGAAAAATAAACGGTAGTACTCTGATGAATACTGTTCGTTGCCGAAGCATGATTTATTTCCTGCCGTACGGCAAATGAACGGATAAAACAAATGAATGACAACTCAATAATTTCACTCTTGCTCGAGCGAAATGATGAGGTGTGAACATTTCACTGAATGCCAATTTTTTTGGGACAAATTTGTATTATTATTACTACTTTAGAAATATGTAAAGAAAGAAGATTGTCCATACAAAACATCAAAATCTTAACCAATAGATAGCAAATTTCGCAATTCAAATTAAATTGTATAATAAGCGACAACGATGTAGAAACTAAAACACTTTTTCCAACTAGGGCAGTACACGACTTATGTGTAATCATATTTATTACATCGCTGTTGAAAATATAATGTATATGATGACTCAAGGCATTCAAATACAATAATATCAATAAATGTCATCTATATTATTCAGGCTTACAGGTGTACAAATGACATCCAATGTACAGAACATTCAGAACAGTACTTAATTCGTTTTCACAGGCTACAAAACAATAACAATAACATTTTGTAATAACATGTGAGCTTGTTTATACGAGAATTATGTAAACCATAATTAATCAAATAAATCAAAGTAAACCATGTGGGAAAGTAGTTATTATGGAAAATTCTCCAGTAGAGAGATGGTAACATAGTAGTTATGTAAACAATATAGTGTCTAGAAAGAAACGATAATTTAAGTTTTGAACCAGTAGGTGTTAAATAATAAATAGCTAAGTACTTATGTGAATTCGCTCCAAATAAAAAGTAGGATTAATGATTAGCAACAACAACATGAATTATAATAATACTTCTAATAAGTGTAACAGCAACAACAAAGAAATGAAACTCCAGAAGCTCCAGCATTATTGTATTTCTATTATACACACCTTTATTTATGGCAAGTGACCAATTGTCCAAACAGTACAGTACGGCACAAAACGAAACAACATACACATATTACAATAAAGCTTATAATAATAATAATAGTGATAATAATAATAATAACAATGTTAATAATGATGATAATACTAATAATGATGAGAATAGTAATCATGGTGATGATCGAGATAACGACGATGACGACGACGATGATGTTGTTGATGATGATGATACTAGTTCCCCCTAGTCTAAATAGATTACTTTCAAAATCGTAAGTAAAGTTTGGGAGGGTAACCGTAGGTTTTTTTGAAGTGATTAAATAGTTCGATTATACGTTTCCCAGGAATGTAAGTTCATAAAATGTTAACGCTAATAGGTGTACAGCACCTATATATACGTATTCTGTTGCGAACAATTGGTTGTTTATGTAGAATCTATATTTGGATGTTTTAGGTGTCCCAAAAACCATAACTTTAGTTTTGGACTTATTGATGTTTAATTGCCAGTCTTGCAGTAATTATAGAAGCAATTCAGATTAGTTTGAAAGTCCCCTTCATTTTCTCCCAGGGCTTATGGTGTCATCTGCGTACAGCAAGACAAGTAGTTTTAGGAATTAAATTGCGTAATTTATATTAATTTCTTTACTTATTCCATTACACGTTTGTTGTAAGAAAGCATCAAGTTAATTAATGTACATAGACAAAAGTATAGGAGATAGATTCTCCCCTTGTCTCACTCTGCATGTACTAAAAAACATTTGTGATAGTTCACCATTGGGAGAAACACTGGATTTAATATTATAATACACATGTTTGATAACGATGAATATTTTACCGTGTACTCCCAGTTTAATTATTTTGTGACACAGACGTGTTCTCCAGATAGAATCAAATGCAGCCGAAAAATCTAAGAATGAACCGAATAATTTTCTTTCAGAAGTTTTAATTTTTGGACAAGCATATTGAATGTAAATATATGATCACCATAAGTAAGTAATTATCTCCTACAAAAGTATTGATTTGTTTGTTACGTACAGCTGTAAGTGGCTTGCCTTAGCAACTCAAAATTGTAATCGGCCTGTAATTGTAAGGATCAAGCTAAGACCCTTTATTTTTGAATATGGGTTTTATTGCACCGATTAAACAAGTTTCAGGTAAGATTCCAGTTTTTAAAATTATGTTGAAAAGACTGCAATATATTGGGAGCATTTTGAGTGTTCTTAATGAATTCATTTTAAATATTGTCAATTTGTGATGGCTTTTCCATTCTTTAATTAATTAATCATTTTTTTTATTCCGTCGCAGGTGATAGATGTATTCAGAGCTTCGATATTGTATGTATCTGCTGTGCCATGTTCATCCGGGTCTCGTGGCAATATATCTGGGTGTATAGTTGCGTTAGGGTCTTTTAAGTTTTTTTTTTAATGTTCGATATTCGGGCTTTAACTAACCTTTTCACTTCTATTTATATTGTTTAAAAGATTCCAATATTCTTCGCGTTTTATGCGTTCATTGACCGTAACTTATTTTCTACAGTATATTTATGTTTATGTATGAACGTATTGAGTACGTGTTTGTAGTGGCTACTGGCCAAATCTAGGTTATGTTAATTTACAGTGGATTGGTGTAATTGGTAAGCTTTACGAGCGTGGTGGTATCTATTTCTTGCCTTGTGGCACTGAGGCCCAAAACATGGTTTTGGGGTAGCTTTTTAATGAAAAGTTTTTGTCGTTGTTTATTTATTCGATGATGGAACGATTACGCTCAGACTGTTGGAAAACATTTGAGATTGTATTAGTAATTTTATTAAAGAATGTTCGTATGTTATTATTTTGGGTGATTTCTTGTATTTCATTTACTTCTGAATTGTCAATATTGGATACAAAAGCGTTTTGTTTACTAGGATTCCATTTAAGTGGGCGGAGTATGTGTTTAGTGTTCGTTTCTGGGATCGGGATTAGGGTAACATCAAAGGGTAAATTCATTTAGATAGATAACAGGATATGGCAATCTGAGTCCGTCAACGTCAATTATCTCAAACTCTTTTACTTTATTCAGTACATTGATGGGCGATAGGGCATAATCAATCACCGAGGCATTTCTGAAAGTATGCTTCTCAATATTTGAGTCCTTACCAAAGCGACCATTAATAATGATTAAGTTATTAAATTTGCATATTTCCAGTTATTTATGTTCCGTTTTATTGGCTTTATTGCATTGTAAATTACGTTTGAGTGGGATACCTAGTTGGGTAAATATATGTGATGGGTAACACGCGTTCATCGTGCCTTCATCAATTTGAAAGAATTTATCGAGGTCGGTTTAATCTGGTAAGTTTGATGTGTAACCATTAAAGTCACCAGTTATAAAAATAATATCGAATTGTGTGCATTTATTGTGTGCTTTTATTTTCTAGTAGAAATAGTTCATATTGATTGTTCTGTGGTATATACACATTACATATATCTTCGTGCCCATTACTCATTTTTAGCCAAATATTGTACTAGTATTTAGATTTTAGTGTTGTGACAGTAAGCTTATTCATAATTTCATTTTTTTTTAATATCGCAAGCCGCCTGATTTTCGCTTATAATTTTCTAGCCGTGGCTTACATAAAAAAAAGTAAAATTATGGATGTAAATTGTGTCAAATTTATCAAGTTATGTTTCTTGTGTGCACAATTTATCATATTTTGAAGTTAATTATTGGAATTCTGGATAATGATAATTAGATTTTGCTTTCAGTTCACATACATTTAATAATCATATCGTGAAATTAAAATGTTTATCAGGCATGTAAGAAAACACATTCAAATTCAAATGTGTTTGTGAAGGTACAGAAAGTGGCGCGTTTTGAGCAGAGTCTTTGTCTTTTATGATGAAAGGGGAAGTGTATGTAGTGAAATACTGCAGAAATGTGTTGTTTTAATTATACAAGAAGAGTTTGGCTTTTTTATTTAAAACCAATTTCAATATCTCTGTATTGCCTGTATGTGTGAACAATGTATGCAAGTATGCATATAAATTTGATATTGTTTATCCGTATAAACTGTACTGACCAACAAAACAACCAACATTCACACATTTTCGTTGGCAAAGTAGCTAGTTAATAACTTTAGTTACATGCTACTTTACTTTGGCATACAGGTCGCGCAAACATCCCCATGCAAAAGGCTTAGACACAACGATGTTTGTGGTTGGATAGGGCACTCTGCCAACAGTTATTGGTTTAAACACTATTTATTTAGTTAATCGAAAGTAGATAATAAGTAATACAATACAAACAGACATACTATTTTCGAACAATATACAAGGCAGGTAGACATTGCGGTATTGCTTAACAAAAAGGCTATAGAATACAATTTGACATAATTGAGAAAAAAAATAAATTAAGGTTCAGTCATTGAACTGTACTTGTGTGTATATTGTGTGGCAATATATCAGAGTCACAGCGGTATAACGCAGCAAAATAATTACTATGCAATGGAACAAGCTTTACAACGCTGCATTAATCGTTACACTGGTTGAAAAAAATAAATAACAACATTACAATAAGTTTATACTATAAGTAGATTGTGTACAATATGAATAGTTTAATGTATGGTTATATGCATATTAGACAGCAAATACATCATTTAATACAAAAACTCTGATGTTAATATTGGTTTAATTAAAACTATAGGCGTATGCTGTTTGTATTAAAACAAAAGTGTTTTGCAATATTTTGTGACGTTTGCCCTTGGAACGTAGAACGTTTTATGCGTGTGTATAAATATGAAAAGGAATTAAATTATCATATAAAATATTGATGTTTATCCACACCCGACCCATTCAGGAAGGCGCCGCTTAGCAGTCGCATTACCCGTGTGTGCCAAATATCCTGTCTCAGCCGTTACTTTGCCAAACGTCTATGGATTTTAAAATAACTTTGCACAAATGTTAACCACAATAACACGTTGTGTCGCGTGCAAAACCCAGCTCCGTACCTCGCGGGTCAAGGTCATATTTAGAAGTATACAGTCAAATTTGAACATAAAAAGCTTGTTTATTTACATAAGTTTAGTTTTTAGAAAGTAATTGAATGTGGGGGACATTTATTGCTCTATGGAAACGTCTTTCATTCCATCAAAATACAAAACGCAATAAACTAACGATGTCATATTTTGAGGAAACAAATGATTGAAGTCATATCAACTTTCTAGTATATGAATGTGTATTCAAATACATAAATAAATATGTTCAAATCATTTCAAATAAATTCATTTTTCGTTAAGTACAAAAACAACTTTAATATGAAAGGGTTTGGAATATTCATATACATGGAAATCCAGTTATATGTGAACTTCACGTGATCTTTAAAACAAACATCGGAATGGGTTGTCTTTTTTTCACTTACTTAATTAGGATTTTCCCGGACTAGAAAAGCACTTAAGAACTTATAATGAATGGTGATTATTGTGCATTAATCTATACACATTTATTTTACAAAAAGCACTTAAAATTAACCAGTAGGGAAAATGATTCTACGTTGTTGCTGATCATTTAAATAATACCATGGACTAATAAAAGAACATAAAGACATTCATTATTGTAATTCCACAGTCACGATTTGTTTGTTAAGTTGACTAAACCAACGTAATTACATATTATTTTTGTTATTTTGTGATAGTCTAGCATCGCTCTGATCTTATTAATGTAAATACTCCCTCTGAAGATATTACATTCTTTACATTCAAATAAGGGCGTGACCCGTATAAATGAATATTTCGACTGAATAAAAGAATTTGATATTAACTCAGTAATATCTTCTATTATCGTTGTTTGATTAATTGGTTAAACATTCCAAAACATAGGTATTGCTACATTTATATTATGCAATGATTTGGCAATACATATTTCACAGTTATAATCTTAAGTGGCACCATGCTGATTAACTAGCCAACAGTAAAAAGCGTTCACTCAGACATGAAATCAGTGGATAAAAGCAGCAAGACCGTGCAATTATCATTTCTATCACTTTTCTCGGAAAAAAAGTAGCATGCAACATTTTCCTATGTAATTGCTCGTGCTTCACATTGGCCTTTATAAGATTATTTCGTCATTATGTCAGATAATGACTTGTGGCAGACAAGATGACCTATACAGATTATGTTCGACAAGCTTTCACAGTAATCATCACGAAATAATTACGGTTCTTTGTAAGAGCATTTCATTGCATCTGACACAATGTAGTAGTGCAGCAAAAGTATGATAAACACTTGTTTAGAAAATAGGTAACATAAGAAGGAACCGTCCTGAAAAAAACAAATGCTATCAATCACACTTTAATTTAAGCCTTGGTCATATCTAACTGCGTCAAGTGCAGGCAGCAGACCAAACGTACGATTTTAGGACCGTAAGACAAACGCATTGAAAAGTGTGCAGTACGTACGTGCAACTTGTGCGAGGTCGGTGCTCGGTCATCTCACGGCTTACTCACGTTTGATCATTTTCAATACCAAGCAAGTGGCTCAGCGTACCATGCGTTTTCATTGGCATACATTTCTACGCTTGTCGCACGTCTGACTCGTGGTTGTCGCTGAGTTGACGTAGTGTATACACAACAACAATATCCCCTTGTGATAAAGCCGCCATACACATGCAGGTGATCCGTCCGTCAGAGTGTCCTGACTTATTTCAATAAACAAAGCGATAATGCGGAGGAAAAGAGAATAATGCGTAGTAGTCAAAGACAAAAAGAGCACAACAGCTCATTTCAAGCCCCATTAACACTCAAAATCAACAAATATTGAGTTCATATTTCGTAAAATAAGGTTAAACCATACGTAATCAATGTTCCTTATAGCAATAGCCACACTTTTAACGCCAGATGTGATCTGGTAACAGAGAGTTAACGAGATACAAAATTATCGTGTCTATTTTTTGTGGCAATATATTCCATTTAATTTCCCGCAACGATATTTATTCATACGACACACGAACACTTAAATGGTATATGAACATGTGTTGAATATATTGCCCCACAAAAAAGAGCATATTGTATCTCGTTAAATCTATGTTACCAGGCCACACCAAGCGTTGGAATTTTGGCTATTGCTAGAAGGAACACTGATTGTGTATGAGTTAACTTAATTTTACGAAATATTCTACGATATATTCGTTGAGTTTGAGTGTTAATGGGGCTTTACGTAAGAACGGTTCCCTGACGACGGGTGTTTGACGCACGACCGACGCATGAAATGAAGCGCTAATGTCAGTCAAGTCGGTTGCGATTGGGGACAAGACGCGCGGTCGCCGTATGAACGTGTTCGACAAAAATCTTGATGAAGGATCGATGCATCCCGCGGCTTTAAGTTGTCATTTCCGCAAAATATATGCAATCACAGTTGCACGATTCCCTCCACGTATTGATTGTATATACAATATAACATATAACAACCACAACCTTGCTCTCTTACGGGGTTGTGGTTCGTATTAAGTCAAACGTGGGTGGACACATTTCGTACAAGATAACCACGTTTGAAAGCAGCGTGAAACAAACCCCATAAATAACATGTAAATCGCGTCAGTTTTCAATGTATATACATTACACAATACACATTAACTAATTTTATAAGTTTAAATTTCTGAGATAAGATATAATTTTAGTGTTGATATGTGTATAAAAGTCGTATGAAAGACCCATCCGATTTACAATCGGGTCGATGAACTACTTGCAAGTTCAACCATAACGTGGCTAGACGTGTAGTGAAATGTGTTTGATGCAAACAGAACAAAATCGCAAAATACACAAACACTTCATACACAGATCAAGATTCCACCTCAAAAGAACAATTTATTAAACGAATTTAGTCAATGTGGACATCTAACGATGGAGTACGCAAATGATGTAAGAAATATGTTAAGTGAGAAAGTATTGCTTCAAAGAAACAAACTGTAAAAGTAAACACATTCTATAACAAAGAAAAATGAATTTCATTTATCATTATTTAAATAGTTAATATACTAAATATACATAGATATTGACATATCCACATCTATTAAGGTGGCATGCGAATAAAATCACTATACTGTTTATCATTTATTGAATATTGTATACTATATATTTACACAAAACATTTACACAAAAAAGAGACATCTGCAAATTGGTATTCCAATGTATAAGTCCTTAACAAAAGGATGAAATAAACACACTACACAAGAGTTCCGAATTTCCACTGTTTATAAAATGATGCTGTCAACGCCCACAGCGAGTTGATCTTAATAGTGATGCCGTTGATTCACTTCAACTTACGGGAAAATGTGTATCTTTCTTTCGTTAAGGATCAGAAAAATTTACTGTATGAAATTTTGTCAATACGAAAGACTTTAACTGATATTTATATTTACAGCATGTCAATGTGCCTATACAAATTGTTATTCTGTTTGTTGAATGTATAAAGTCATTGCGTAATTCAATTGCAATTCAATCAATTTGATTTGCTCTTTTATAATTCAAAATCCCTAATGCTTTTCATTGAACTTTCAATTCGGTGATCCCAGTATTGTTCATTTTATGTGTATAGTAAGTGTTCTATTATAAAAGTTGTGGATAATAACAAGAATATATCTCCTGATAGAGTTTCTGATAGAGTTTGTTTTTTTGCTTTTATGTTTGGTATAAATATGAGGTTCGGTGGGCCTTGCAATCGGTTTAAACTACACATGCTTTGAATTCACCGTTTCAAATCGGTGACACCAGCTTTCATAATTGTAATGTTGAATGATGTAACTTTGTATACTTAAAACTGTATTTAACAGGCAATTGGTCACTGACCTCAAATAAAGGTCTAGCGGATGTAACAATACATTCTCTCCTAATTACGGTTTGAGATTCCTAAATCCTATACGTGTTCACGAGACTTGAGGCATATGTTTGGTCGTTGATTTGTTTCGTTCGGAATATTATATGTGTTAACTCTAAGCACCTGATTTAAAGTTATTGGTAAAGGTTCCAAACAAGAACGGTTATAATACTCAACACTTATAGTTTGTCCCATTTTCGTTACAATTAGCTATCATAAAAAACGGAACTCTATTGCATATACAACATATAAACTATATTACCAAATAGCTAACAAATAGCTAACAAAGTGAATGTCTTATGCAGCATTGATCACTTTCCCAGAATAACATAAATCAAAATCTAAAATATGACATCGTTTGATAAAATCCACTAGACTTTGAATCAGCAACACTTTCACCTTCATCTAAAGCATCCTCGATTGTTCGATTTAGTTATCGTACTTCAAATTGGTCTTGTTGCACAATTGAGTATTGTGTGAAGATAATGTCTAATAAGCTTATATTGTCTGGACCTTACCAGATGTACACTCTTGTCATAATTAATTCTTGAGCTGTTAAAACACTTTACTAATTGACCATATTGTTAAGAAAATAAGGGCATTTAAAGCATCACAGGGTGCTTCAATTGGAGTTATTAAACAAATTTACAAATAAAACAAGTTATCATTATTATTAACTATTTGTCGGTATGACGTCATTACAGTTTAACTATCCCATTCCCATTAAACATATACAAACAATTGCACGCACATATCAGATGTCATATAATATCAGGGAGTAGACTGGATGATCACGATCTGTCAATCCCGTTGAAAATTGATTATCTTGAACGCTCATCGTCGGTAAAAGGCAGTCGCGTGGTTGATCTCAATTTTAATTTTGAATACCCCATTTGATCGCTGTTTATCTTCGAACAATTCCAAGCGGTTTGTAGCTCGTGTATTTTCTATATTAACATATTCATGCAAATAACAAGAACGAAAGCAAGGTTCAACTTTAAAGTGAAGGTCGAATTATGTACAAACATTTGTATTCATAGTTTATGATTTAAAACTTCTGTAAGCTAAAAAGTATGTAAAAGTGATTTTGTAATGACTAGACGTGTTGCATGTTTCGATGAAACAGAGCTACGCACCGTTTGCCAATACATGAATAAACCGTGCATAACATCAGGAACAGTCTTTACGAAGGTTCCGTCCAACGACTCGATATGGTCATTACGCCATAAAGGAAAATAGTCAACACATTCTTAAATTCATAGGCAGTCATAAAATAGTTGTAGTTATATTGTGTTTGTCATCGTTACATTGAAGCTGTGCTTGAGCACGCGTATGCACAAGTATAACGTGTATGTTGTTGCTATTAACAGTTGATCAGTTTGGCCATGACATCACTTGAACTCACGAACGGAAAAGTGAGATAGGCATCGTACATATTATAGATGTTATTCGTGAATATGTTATAAAGCCCTTGTAGCGACCTTTTACTTTAATGTTAATTATAAAAATTGGCCTGTTAAATAATTGATCCAATTGTATGACTGTATTACATAAGTGTGTGGTTTAAAGAAGCCGATACGCAATAATGTTTCGTTCCTCTCAGTATAACGTTTTTTGCCGAAGAAGCCTACATTGCGTTTACCTTATTAACGATGCAATCGCTTAAACGGAAGGAGAACTTGTACGCAATACAGACCATTATTTATTTCTCGTGTAAGATAATTGCATTCATAGTGAGGTGTTTTATGAGAGAGCTTGGTTGTGGGTTATATCTTCTAATATGTTTGGTTGGTCGATGCTCTTTGTATTTATTGAATGTGATGCTACACTTAAACGCACAGTTTACAAACGTTCGTTCCGTCTGGTTATCAATTAAGTTGTATAGTATTCACGTGTGCATTGCATCGCCAATAACACTTAATTGAATAAGACATTTCCCAAGTTTTTAAATTTATAGTCAAAACCGACTTTTAACATGTTGAGAAATCTACTTACTACCAATCACAATGTAATCATCATCATTTCCGTCGTCTGGCATTTCAACTCCTTGAACTTAAATCACGCAGAATATGGGCCTTGTCTAGTTCATGTACGCGCACCATTCTTGCATTGTCTAAAATACGTACAAAGATCATACATGTCTTGTCTAGAATATGTACACGCACCAGGGTTGTATCATCTAGTATATGCACACGGACCATACTTGTCTTGTTTTTTATATGTACACGCATTATATATATATATATATATATATTTATACATATACATACATATANAGTTCTAAAAAATAGATAATTCATAATTGATTGATCGTAACTCACCGATAAAAGTGTGCATTCGCCTAGAGCCGTGTCCGTATTGTGTAATGCTAATTGCATGTACATAGGGGTTTACAATAGACTGGCTCCAGACTCATTTTAGCAATGAATCACACAGAAAACATTTGACAACTGCCAAAACACAACCCTACAAAATATGAGATATGTGTTTTGAAGTTGCTATCCAACCTTAAACCAGACAAGGCAGCAGGTCCCGACAACATCAAACCTCTTGTTCTAAAAGAATTAAGTTCACAAATTTCTCCACTAATTACACTCCTTTTTCAGAAATCCTTGCACTCCGGAATTCTCCCGAAAGTATGGACATCTGCAAATGTAATACCGCTGTACAAGAAAGGGAACAAAGAAGACCCAGCAAATTACAGACCTATCTCTCTCACCTGTATTTTATGTAAATCCTTTGAACACATAGTTTCATCTTACCTTTCAGCTCATTTCAATAAATATAACATACTTTATGGCTTACAGCATGGCTTCAGAGAAAAGCGTTCCTGCGAAACACAACTTCTACAGCTCATTGATGACCTGGCACAAAAAATGACAACTGGACAACAAACAGATCTAATATTGCTTGATTTCAGCAAAGCGTTTGACAAAGTGAACCACCTTAAACTGCTATTCAAATTACAGGAACATGGTGTGGATAAAGCTACTCGTTCGTGGATCAAATCATTCCTTATAGGTCGTACTCAACGTGTTGCTCTAGATGGAGAAATATCAACCGAAGTACCAGTGACATCCGGGGTACCACAAAGGTCTGTGCATGGTCCGTTACTTTTTCTTCTCTACATAAATGACTTACCTCAATCTATTACTTCTCAAGTTCGCTTATTTGCAGATGACACGTCCGTATACCATACAATCAACATATGTATGACTGTCATACTCTACAAGAAGATCTAGATAAACTAATAAAATGGGAACAACTTTGGGACATGGAGTTCAACCCAAGTAAATGCCAAGTATTAAACATAACCAGAAATAAATCAAAATTTTCTTTTAATTACAGACTGCATGGACAAAAAGAAACTGTTGACAATTCAAAATACTTAGGTGTGGACATTTCAAAAGACCTTTCCTGGAACACCCATATAAATAGAATTACAAATAACGCTAATAAATCTCTTGGTTTTCTCCGCAGGAACATACAGACGAGAATGTCCAACATTCGCCAGCTCGCACCATAGTTAGACCACAGGTTGAATATGCTTCTTCCGTATGGAGTCCTCACACATTACAAAATATTCAAAAAATTGAAAATGTACAGACGATATGACACTAAATTAATCATTTTTTCAAAATTATCCAGGGTTTAGTGGCTGTGCCCCCACCATCATATATCGAGAGACCCACCAGATTCACTCGTCACATGCACCTCCTCTCCTACAGACAGATCCATACCACTGCAAATTATTATAAGTTTTCATTTTTCCCGAGTGCTATTGTGATGTGGAACAACCTCCCTGCCACTACAGTTTTCATCCTGATCTTGAAGGATTTAAGCAGTCACTGCTTTCCCCTTCTGCCCCTTGAACTCAGGGAGACATGTTTTTATCAGTTTTTAACTTTAAATCACATCACTTCACCCATACTTTTATCTTTCTCACGTTTTCACTTTTATCAAGAACTGACTGCGCACCTGTCAATAATACCCGAAAGGGGAGTTAGACCGTATAGATAGATAAATAGATAGATAGATAGATAGATAGATAGATAGATAGATAGATAGATAGATAGATAGATAGATAGAAGAAAGAAATCGACAGCGAAATTTTTATCCAGTAAAAACTAAAGTAAAGAATACATTTATTTTATTCAGTGAAAAATAACGTAAAGAATACATGTATTGAAAGATGCATATATTGACAAATACCAAAAACTAAAACAAGAGGACCAAATGCTTAATTTAAACCGAAAGGAACTGGACTGTTCTGAGCAGATTTTGTTTTGTTTCAGTAACTGTTTTAGAATTAAGCTGAGGTATCATTAGAACGAATTGTCTGAGCAAGTTTCATTATGACTTGGCAAAAATGTAACTTAAAGAGTTCACATGGTTTAACTAAAGACGTATACAGAAAATGTTCCACTCCTTACCTTTGCTCCCATATATTTCAACAGACCATAACCTTTTTCTAACTCAGCCAAAAATCAACAAGCAAATTTGTATTCTAAATAAATGTACTGTATTTAAGTCGTTAATTTATCAAAACATACACATATTTTTAATCAAATGTTTTGTTAGAATGAATACAAATCATATTGAAAACAATTAGTTGCTTTGTATTATTAGATGACATTTGTTCAAAAATAAATGCGTCAAAACATAAAACAAAATGCTGATGATGAAAGACGATAATAATTTTATAAAAAATAAAGAATTAAAAACATTAAATGCATAATAATAAAAATAACAAGAGATGTGTTTGTCAGAAACACAATGCCCCCTACTGCGCCACTTTGATTTTTTATTTTTATTTTACCTTTGACCTTGAAGGATGACCTTGACCTTTCACCACTCAAAATTTGCAGCTCCGTGAGATACACATGCATGCCAAATATCAAGTTGCTATCTTCAATATTGCAAAAGTTATGACCAAGGTTAAAGTTTTGGGACAGACAGACAGACAGACAGAGTCACAGACAGCCCAAAAACAATATACCCCCTCTTCTTCGAAGAAGGGGGCATACAAATGTGAAGATGGAAAAATATTTACTTATGTTTACAAAATCAAGATGGCAACACACAGACTCAACAACTAAAGATTTTGAATACAGACTATAACTCTACCAACAAATATATTAATTAACAACAAAATCAAAGAAAATCAGCAAAACTTATTGAGCAATTTCAATTCATAATAAGGTTTTGGAATACTTGTCATCTTAATCCATTTGTGTTGGCATATATATATTCACAGTTAATATCATTGGATTAACACAGCCTTTAGAGTCCACTCAAATGGCAATCTCTTAGCATATCTTTGACGATTTTCCAATGCCCTTTAAATATGAAGGGGGGGGGGGGAATAAACTTTAACAGAAACTTATTGAATATATTTCAACAAAACCAATATTGAAATAATGTACAACATTAAAGTTTTTGTCTTTCCTGACATTAACCATTCAACAAACACTTTGTACAATTACTCAAGAATTTCAACGAACAAATATTAAAATACATGTAATACAAATCAATAACATCAATTTTGTATCGCTTAACATCACCCATGCACAAGACGATCCAA
Source organism: Dreissena rostriformis (assembly GCA_007657795.1). NCBI lineage: Eukaryota > Metazoa > Mollusca > Bivalvia > Myida > Dreissenidae > Dreissena > Dreissena rostriformis. Next base: position 52,945 of record VMBQ01003475.1, read on the forward strand.
TCTCGGTAACAGAGTCAGCTTTCGTGTTACAAAATGTTAACTCTTTTCCCAACCTCCGATCACATTAAACATGACAGGAGAGGCCTGGTGCTTATAAACATCTATTGAAATGGTCTGTCTGAAGGTCTTGAATCTTATGATACTCCTTTTAATAACAGCTTATTTGCAATTCAAATCCGAAGTGAACTGATTTGTAGGTCTCAAGATATTTGGCTCAGATTGTCTGAAAAGAACGGATAAGAAATACAAATTTAGACAGAAACTCCACAAATGGACAAATTTAAATGAACTGTCCTGGGGAAATAGCAGCTGTCAGGCACAGGAAACTAAATAACACGATACAAGAACGCTTCTGCCCAGAATAAACCCTCAATGACTTAGTTAGAATTACGCCAACCTCTCATTCGCATGCGATATTATAACAAGAGTACAACATTCTAAGCACATTATTTAGATATTGGAAAAGAGATTTGGTGATATAAATAATCAATTTTAAGATTTTCTTTTCTGTATAGCTGTATAGATCAGCTTACATTTACGATATTTTGACCTGTCTTCATTGAGTATTTCATGAAAATTACAAATATTCATTCAAAGTTCAACAAGGCGGTCTAAGAGACATTTTTTGGTTGTAACAATGTGTTACATGTACATACACAGAATCTGTGAGTACAGGGCCTGTAGACTCTCCTGTGTGTTGTGGTCCCCTTGGTTGCCAGGGGTAATCGTGAGTGTATAGTCCGGACCATACTCCATAAGGTACTGGAAATAAAGTTTTGTACTACTTTTAATATGTCAAGCATAAAAATTCATCAATGTCTGCCTTTTTTCAGCAAATATGCAAGTCAATTAACAGCGGTTTATTTGAAGTTTTATAATAACTACTTACCAGCCTATTGAAAACATGTCTCGCTCATTGTAAACATGAGCTTTGTCAAAGGGAAAACAGCAGTTTTTTTACCAGCTTAGTGTGGGAGTTAAAATCTCCATTTGTTTCATTAGTCTAGCTTCTTTTAATTTATGGCGGGATGCAGATTTTGCTTTGAAATTAATAATGTAAGTATAGCAACCACAAAAATTATTTATCAAGGTGCACCAATCATATGTTTGACCTTTTGCTTTTAGTGTGACCTTGACAGTCTAAACTTGCTGTTTGTGGTTAAATTCAACCTTAAATCTTTAAATATGACCTTTGAGTTATGAATACAGGTTTACACTTAAAAAGTTGTCTCTTCACGGTGGTCATTTGTGGTAAGTTATCCCTTTGAGTGCTGGAACCAGATTTTGAAGGCCTTTGCAAACAGTTTGGATCCAGATGAGACGCCACAGAACGTGGCGTCTCATCAGGATCCAAACTGTTTGCTATTCTGATAGTATTCTTTGAAACAATTCGAAGAAAATGCTAATTTTAGAAATTCAGCAGACGACATTTTAGCAGACGACAAATTTCCCAGCATGCAAAGGGTTAAAATTGCATGATAAATGACAAAGTTAGGGTCCAGACATGCTGTTTGATGGCAAAATTAAACTTTGACCTTTGAGTGCGACTATAAAAATTGTACAATAAATGCTAGTAACAGTCCAGACAAGCTTGGACACACTCACAAACATACAATCAACCATTATGACTTCTACATGTATATAGTTTTTTGCAAGAAGACTCCACAAAAATACTTCAATAGCTAGGATACTTTTCAAATGAAAAATTTGATGATATATTAATAATAAATGGCATTGTCTTCTATCATTTATATTGGGTTATACTTTTATGTGCCACTTACACTTGTTTGATTTTTGAAAGAGCTATATATTTTGATTTTTTTGTAATTCAGGTACAAATCTCATGCCAATTGGCTTCTAAATTATAAACATGTCAATCACAAATTAAATATCAGTGTTGCAATGGTCCCCACTAAAACCAATACCCCAGTTACAAGTTTACCTTATGCTCAGGTATGTCATCAGATAGTTTCCTTCCCAAGGCCACAGCTGTCAGATACGCCCAACACCTGGCAGTGTTGGCATGGTTGTAACCTCCTAGAAATAAACAGACAATGGGGCTTAATCCATGTGCGTAAAGTGTTGTGCGGACTGCACAGGCTAATCAGGGACAACATTTTCCGCGTCTGTGGATTTTTTTCGTTTAAAGAAAGTCTCTTCTAAGCAAAAATCCAGTTTAGGCGGAAAGTGTCATCCCTGATTAACCTCTGCTAACTATACAGGCTAATATGGGACGACACTTTATGCACATGCATTTCCAACTGTTTTTTCAGAGCGAGGCTCATATATAAATGCAAATAACTACTGCATATTTATAAATATATGCTCATGATCTACGTACAGATTAGAAAGACCCAGCGCCTGGCATGGATGTAGTATACTAAAGCAAAGATTTTGATGCAAATAACTTCTATTAATTAATTAATTATTAATTTATTAAATGCAGATCTACACACAGAAAAGATTACTCCTGCAACTTGCATTCCTTGAAAACAGTCGTTGATATATAAATGCAAATTTCCAAAATATTGACCATACAAGCCATTGCCTTCGTAAACCACTTCAAAAACCAGATGGTTCAACCCACTGTATTTCTTGTAAATTTTCAGATGCCTCAAACTCACATTCCCATTCGACTCATACTCCTCCATTATTTCATTATTATACAATCTGCAATTGCATATATCCAACACATAACTCACTTGCAGTCACAAGCAAACTTTTTTCAGATTCAAGCAGTTTCACACCCTTGATTCCATCCTCTAACGTGTGTAACTTGCTTTTACAACTTATTGTTAATCCATGATTGTTTTGACCGATTGATTGTTAAATTGACATGTACGCTACAAAGCTCATTTGAAGAATGATCCAAAAGTGTGTCTTTCAAATCCATATATAGTTATGTAATTACTTGTAAGAACTAATTAGCCTACATTTAATTATTATTACTTAAAACATGGTTAATATTCTTACATTATTGATTTTGAAGATTTCCCCATAGGCATTATTATCCCAGGAAAACAAAGCTTCTCATTACCATATAATTTGTTTTTTCAAAGTGGGCTGCACTATCCCAAAGGCAGTTACCGCAATCTGATTCTTAAGCCGCAAAATAGACGCACAAAAGACGCTATTATATCAAAGGTAAGAGGCAACATCGTAAATTGATTTCAGTGTTCACTTTTCGCATCTCAAAATGACTGCCTAATGACCGCCTAACACAGTTGAAAAATGGCTTTCAGAGTGAAATATACTGGGCATTGGCTGCTGTAGTTGCTGTGACGGTTATACTCAGGTTAAATACAGAATGATTTTCGTTGGGGGAATCAAGACTGACCGCTATAGCAAGGTGACCGCTATACCAAGATGGACCGCTTAGTCAGATTGGACTGTACATGGTATATCAAAATATTTGTACAAATTTCAATGGGGAAGTACACTATCAAACTAAATTTTAAAGTCTGAGTTCCTTCTTTTTTTCACTATATTTAAGTTTGGTAGTTAATATTCGTATTGGTCGGTAACTTAAAGCAGATAAAACAGATGCAGCCAAGCTGTAGATATATCGGGTATATTGTTTGCATAATGCAAATTACCACTCAAACAAAAATCAGTTCAAAAATTTCATTTTCTAGAGAAACAATTGCATATTCACATAATCTCACAGACAGACATATTATCGTTCACTCAAACAATATTAAATCTTCTTCAATGACCTTTGTCTGGGCCTTCATACCCATCGAGAGATGATATTGTTTTGCCAAATTGGCAAAGTTGGTTGTATTTCATTTAATATTTTGGATAGAGTATAATGCTGAAATTGCAATGATATATTTTTCATTTGCACATCATTCAAGCAGACAACGAAAGCATACATTCTCTTATAACAATTTGTGTATTGTAACCTCTTGTCTATAAGGCAAAACAAAATTAATTCTGTGTTTAGGGCAACGGTCTCAAAAAAGCTAGGTAGGGTAGGGATTGTTTTTTTTTTTTTTAAAGACAGAAATATTTCCCAAAACCATGAGATCTGATAAAAAAAAATAAAAAAATGAAATTCTTATTATATACCCTTAAAAACTTAAGGGTCGGCGGCGTTATGCTACATGTAGGTAGGGTCGGGTTGCCCGAAACACAGAATTAATTTCGTTTGGCCTAAGTTCATTTACGAAAATTAGCAACAGCCCTTGGCAATTATTTTAATTTCTAGATTAAACAAAAATAGAAACATGCTACATGTTTGGTCAGTTTATAAGAAATGGCCAATTTATAAATGCATTGCACTCTTCTACAAGAATATGTAAAGAAAACTGTCCAGAATTCCCTTGACAAAATGCACACAAATACCACAATGAAATAGACAATATGTTTTCTTTAAGAACAAAGGTACACCATCATTTGTTTTGCGTTCTGAGAAAACTGGACTTAATAAATAAGCGTAAAATATATACCCAGATAAGCCTTCTGCACAAGCCATAACATTCCGCTCTTATGGTAATGTTTTGTTTAAAGGAAGTCTCTTCTTAGCGAAAATCCCGTTCAGGCGGAAAGTGTCTTCCCTGGTTAGCCTGTGCAGATTGTACAGGCTAATCTGGGACAACACTTTACCCTTTGCATGCTGGGAAATTTGCCGTCTGCTAAAATGTCGTCTGCTGAATTTCTAAAATTAGCATTTTCTTCGATTTTGTTTCAAAGACCACTATCAGAATAGCAAACAGTTTGGATCCTGATGAGACGCCACTTTCTGTGGCATCTCATCAGGATCCAAACTGTTTGCAAAGACCTTTAAAATCCGGTTCCAGCGCTCAAAGGGTTACAGGCTAATCTGGGACGACACTTAACGTACATGCATTAAGCCCAGTTATCCCAAAACGCAGCTCATATAATAACAACAAAGGAGGACTTCTTGGGTTACCTCCACCCAGAAGCAGCAGTGGCCGTTTCCATGACAACAGAGTGTAGACACACTTTCCCAGGGCGTTTGGCGTCAGGTTGAAAGCCCCATTGGGGTCTCCAGTCAGCCCATCGGCCCCGCACTGACAGACAACAGCGTCAGGATTGAACCGATCTCGAACTTTCAGCAGCACTCTGTCAAGCAGAAATTGTCTTCATGGGAGATTTTATTTCTATACTAGTTTTTTTAAAGGGTGTCATATTTTCCAGTAAATTACTTTCGAACCAAGCAGTTTTCCCGTACAAATGAACATACCTAAGGATTGTTTTTTATGAATTTCCCATCATGAATCCCCCCCAAAAATAATTCTATTTTATCCAAAAATGATGGCAAAGGACTCCATACTCACATTGTAAAAAACCGACAGCCCTGGTTACATTAATAAACAGATCTAGGACAGATAGCCCTTTGTTGCAGTTTTTTCTCGTGTATAGATAAAATATTACATAAAATATTAACAACAAAAAACCAGAAACTTAATAATCTCTCTTTTATTTTTGTAATTGAGAATTTCATTTCAACCATTGTGACAAATAATTATTTACTTTTTATTGATCAAAATGTGCATGAGATTCATTTTTCCAGTAATGCACATTCATGTAGGTGCTTCGAAAATGTTTCGTTTCACTATTGTTTATTTCGTATTTTAATCCATATTAGGCTTTTTTTTACCAAGTAAACAGGGACATAAAAGGTGACAATAAAACTTTAAGAAAGAAGAAGCATAATTGGGATTTCTAACTCATCCTTAGTGGAATTGAGCAAATCTCCACATTCATGGTCAATTGAAGAGCACACCGCTTCAATTTAATAAGAAATAAGCAAAACAAGAACTCCACGGTTGGAGACAAAGGCCCCCCAAAACAGGGCCTTGCCACAGAATTTTTTTGCAACAAAACTGACCATAAGAGTTAATCCTATCATATAAGTGTGACTTAGCCACTTAAATAAAACTTAATGTCACAGCAGACATTCCCAATAGTATTTGCAGTCCACAGGACATCCGGTGCTGTAGACTTAGATAACTTGCAGGACCGGACTGGGAATCATAGGACCGTAACTTCAATGAACAAACAAATATATCCCAATTTGCAAAGTTTAGTGTTATGACATTCGGTTATTCAACAACTCAGGTGCTTCATTAATTCTTTCTTGGTTGTTTTCCTAAGCCCATAAGTTGTATGGTTACATATTTGTTTTGTTATTTCCAGGAGTGTCAATTGACCCTAATTTGAAATCTGGAAAATTAAGCCAGGGGTCGGGGCCGCAGGTCCCTAAAGGGGGAAAAGGGCAGTCCACTATGGGGGGAAAGCCCCAAGCCCTAGCTCATTGTACTTTTTTTAAAATAGTATTTCTAGTTGTAATTTCTGGTGAGTACAATGCGAAATATTATAAACCAGACCATCTGTATCACCGCATGTGTAACTTGCCATTCTATAAAAATGCTATAATGAACGACAAAAATAAACTAAAATCGCCGAATTATACTGTATCCGAATACGACAGTCCGAAAACATGTACATGTTTTGCACATGAAATTAAATGTGCTTTATGCAAATCGTTTAGACTGTAGAAAATGAAAACCAGTAACCAGTTATCCAGCAAATATGTAATCAATATATAATTTAGTTAACATATTACTTTACAAAATGCTATTGAAGTGCTTTACTTTGCTAATCGATCACTTAAAATTTCAAGATGGCGGACATGTGCAACATTTCATAAAATTGTAAGATTTTCGGAAAGTAGCGAAGAGGTTCCGTCAGTTCCCGTTCATGTACGTTTCAGCCGCTTACCAATCAGAAATGGATAAATAAAAGACTGGACGAAATCGGTACCGAACACAAGTTTTCGGAATGCCGAGGAAGCTATAACAATATTCGTTTTCAAATGATCGCGCACTTAAACGAATTCTATGAAATAAACTTTTACTCTTGAATTATTTCGCGGACATTCAGACAGGCAACATGGCATTTTCAATCTGACCTGTCTTTAAAACGTAGGTCAGGTCTGACGGTCCGACGTTTTTGGGAACGTCTACACAGTGACCTTGACCTTTGAACAAGTGACCCCAATTTCAATAGGGGTCATCTTCTGTTGAAGGCCAATGCACATGTCAAGTATCAAGCCAATCGGTCAATTTGTTGACGAGTTATTGATCAGAAACGATTTTCACACTGACAGTGACCTTGACCTTTGACCTAGTGACCTCAATTTCAATAGGGGTCATCTACTGTCCAAGGCAAATTCACATGGGAAGTATCAAGCCAATCAGTGAATCAGTTGACGAGTTACTGATCGGTAACGATTTCACACTTAGTTTGACACTGACCTTGACCTTTAACCTAGGGAACCCAATTTCATCTACTGTCCAACGCCAATGCACATGGAAAGTTTCAAGTCAATTGGTCCTTCCATTCAAAGGTTCTTGATCAGAAACAATTTTCACTCTTAGTGTGACACTTACCTTGACCTTTGACCTAGTGACCCCAATTTCAATAGGGGTCATCTATTGGCAAAGGCCAAAGTACTTGGGAAGTATCAAGCCAATTGGTCAATCCAGTCACAAGTTATTGATCGGAAACGAACTGGTCTACCGACAAACAGACTGACCGACAGACTGACCATAAATATGTAAGAGGTTTTAATGCATTTCATCATTAAGTTAATAGCATACCAATTCAATTTCATAGGGGATAAGCAAAAAAGAACTAAACATCTGTCCAAGGTTTTAATGCATACTGTTATCACAGGTCTTATTTCCCTTGATAAAAAAAACGGTATCCCAACAAACAACATTTCCAAAATGATAACAATGGATTAAGAGAAATTGATCCTGACATGCTGTCATGCTGTCTATAAGATATCCTTCCAAAATGAAACCGATTGAATCTTTCTAGTAATAATAGCACGCCACAGGGACCTCAAGAGTGATTGGTAGAATACGTTGTAATGTATTTATTTTTTTAATTTAAATTTTGCAGTAGTCCTAAAGATCGATTTTCGGGCATTCGTAATGGGAATAAATGTTTTTCAAACGTGAAAGCATACAAATTTGTGAATTCAACTGAGAAAAAACATTATTTTGAAAGCAAATACCCATTAGACATCCCAACACAACAACATAAACAGGGACATAACAAATATGTTTGCATCTGAGATTGCAATTTCTCCATTCCTGATTAGAAACCTTCAAGCATTTTTAACTGCTACAGATTTTAAAATGTGCACTATTTGTACTAATTAAATAAAATATATGGTACATTAAACACAATACTTTTGTTTATTAAAATGTCTTAATCAACATGTATTTTTTCATACACTATCTGTACTCAAAAGTTTTGTTGAACATATTGGTGGTGATGATGATATAATTCTACGCATCCAACTCAATCTCTTCTTTTTATGAATTTATAATGTATAAATGTTTACGTGAAAAGTAAGAAATATACATTTTTTAAATATGTATATTTATTATGACACTTTCCCCCTATAGTGGATTTTCGTTTAGAAGAGAATTGCTTTGAACAAAAAATTCCATAAACGCGGAAAATGGCGTCCCTGATTAGCATATGTGAAACGCACGGGCTGATCTTGGATGATACTTAACCCACATGCATTAAGCCCACTTGTTCCAGAATGTGGCTTAAATATTGTTAGTTTCCCCTCCAGGGACCCGCTACATAAATGTAGGAAGGTAGTGAGGGAAACTTTTTTTTTTAATTATAACTATTTAAATTTTTAGTCTACATGCAATACTAATAATTATGATTTAGTGGTTTACATGTTTTCCCACGTTCCATTACAGTCATTACATCTTATATCTTGCATATGACTTAAAAAAAAAAAAAATATTCAATATTTTGTAACACATTTTTTTTTTTTTTTCTATTATATTCTGTGTGACTTGCACTGTATTTTAGAAAAAGAAATATTTTGAAACTTGATTAAAAATTGCATTTCAATATATACAAATTTCCATGGAATATGCCCCAGAGATATTTATAGTAAAACAGCCATATTATCTCAATGATATGTTATGGGAAAAACAGCAATTCTTTTGCTGTGACAAGAATTTAAGGGCATTAACAAAAATCTTTTTAACCATTTGAAAAGAAACCCGACAAAAAGTGTACCAGCTTAGAATAACTATGACACAAATCGTAATACTCTATTGGAGCTGAAAGCATACATTTGCTTTCAATATGTGAATACATCAGGTCTTAAATTATCTATGGTTCAATCTCAACATAGTAAGACCACTATAGAATGGTACAGTCTGCCATAAAAATCTTGATAGTGTACAGTAGGCTTTAAATAATTATTCACATCAGGTGAGGTCAGTAAGAAACAAACACATTTGGTCAAACCTTGAAATTGCCAACAATTATATCCTATTAAATATGATTATGATGAATACTGAATGTATTTATCAGAATTTGTTCACATCCCATGTCCATGATTTTCATTTTAGTTTGTGCGATCGTAATAGATAACTACGCGTTGTGTAGGTTCGTACCTTTATCTGACTTTCAAAAAGTAACGTACAATAACAAGTATATAAATATGACTCAAATAAAACGGGAATGTTTGCGACAACGTTTGCGACAACGTCGTGCGACAACGCGCTAAAATCCTAACATTCTCCCGCGGACAAAATAATATATCATGACAATTAATGCAACACTATCATGTTCAAGGAAAAATATCAATCAATGTTCATGCACTCAAATAGTTACAATATTTGCTTGTAAAGTCCATCATGTTTATTATCACTGTTACTAAGTGTCCATCACATTAAGTTCCATCGAAAATTGTTTAACTATGGGTCGTGTCAAAAGTCCATTTGCGGTTTTCACGTGCGCTGCACGCGAGAGTCCATCATTTCCCAGGATCAGCTCTTGAACGACGCCCATGTTCCATCGCAACCTCGGTGAGAAATTGTCATGTACAATGACAACATCACTTACTCGTATGGTCTGCTCGGTAGTCCCTCCCGTCTTATGGTGCTCGCGTAGTGCTGTCAAGTATTCACGTTTCCAGCACGCCCAGTATTGGTCGATGACTCGTCTGTGTTGTTCAAAACGCCGTGCTGCGTTATCTCTGGTATGATTGCGCCCAATGATATCGTCTGCATCGGGAGTGTCGCATGTAGGCAGTGACGTCATCCGCTTGCCGTACAACAGATGAGCGGGTGTTAACAGCTCAAGATCTTCAGGTGATGTTGAAACGAATGTCAACGGTCTGTCATTGATAATTGCCTCTACTTCAGTGACGACGGTCTGCAGTGTATGTAAGTCTACTGAAGCATTACCAAGTACTTTCTTTATGATCTTCGGTACGGATCTTCAACTGACAAACCGTCTTAATGCCAGCATGAATGTTTCTTCTGATAAGTCTGGAACAACTTCAAGGTGCACGGCTAGGGTACTGGCGCAGGTAAATAGGCAAATGTACACCTTCTGTATACCTGTTTTCTCTCTGACGTGAAGGGCGCCCGTAAAGTCTACGCCGGTAACAGTGAACGGTGCCTCGTCAGAAACTCTGTCTTTCGGAAGTGGAGGGGAGGTAGGCGCTCTGTAGGGTCTCCTGTTGATCTTCAAGCACGTCGTACATTTCCTTAAAATACCCTTGACTCGCTGGCGAATTGAAGGTATCCAGTATTTTTGCCGTATGTGAGTTACTGTCTGCAAAACGCTGGCATGTAACTGGCTGCAATGAACGTCTCTAATGATCAATGTCGTAAAATGACTACGTGTAGGCAGGAGATAGGGGAATCTTGTATCTGCAGGTATTCGTGTGTTGTGAATCCTCCCGCCACTGCGAATGCATCCATCATCGTCAATGTAGAGACATAATTGCTTAATGATCGACTGTCGTATGTTGTTATTTTTATGCTCTGTCATTACGTCATTGTAGCTCTGGTTCTGGACACTTTGTATCAATGCTTTCTCAGCAAAGTTCATCTCATGCACAGAAATACAACCGAGTTGTCGAGTTTCTGGTGTTGACCGGCGATTTCTTACGAATCTGTATACAAAAGCAGTAGTACAAATTAATTTCCGGTAACTGCTAAACCTTTCGCAATTGACAATGAAGTGAGAATCAGTTGCTGACATCACGTTGGAGGTCTGTATGCACACGATTTCATCATTATCATCATCTTCATCTTCTTTTTCTTCTTTTTCCTCTTCTTCTTTTTCTTCTTCTTTTTCCAACAACACTGTCGTCATTGCTGCTGTATTCCATGACAGCCATTTTCTTTTGTCATTCAGCCATGGGGGACCTTCTCTCCAAAGAATGCTTGTCTTAAGTTGAGACGCTAAGATGCTGCATGTCTGGAGATCTGCCGAATTGTCGATTGTCGGACAATATCGCCATTCCGCGTCTGGGACGAGCTTCTGGATCTCTTCTACTCTGTTCTTTTCAAAAAGTTTTAATTGTTTTGTAGAATGTATCCAATGCAGCGTGATCTGACTGTCAGACCAGCAGACTACTCTCTTGCAAAGAACAGCTTTCATCACATGCTGGGTGACACGTGCGCCAATGAGCGCGGCCATTAATTCCAGCCTTGGTAGTGATAATTCTTTTACTGGAGCCACTCGGTTCTTGGCAAAGAAGAACTCTGAACTCGACGATGTGTTCAGGTATGCGACTGCACCGTACGCACGTGTTCTGGCGTCAACAAACACGTGTAACACGTAATCTTCATCGACCATGTTCGATGGGCTGTCCGGAAAATACTGTCTCGGGAACGATGTTGCCATAGCTTCATTTAAGTCTTCTTAGATGTGAAGTTCACGTTCCAGAATTGGTGTGTCCCATGCATACTTCTGCTTCCATAGGTCCTGAATCAGCAACTTTGCACCAATGGTGACTGGGGCTAACATGCCAAACAGGTCATAAATCTTCGACGTCTGCTGTAGAATTCCACGCTTAGTAGCCTTTTCCTTGGAATTACTGGAGCGCATGACAAATGACATCTGGTCTATTTCCGGTTCCCATAGCAAACCTAACACCTTTATCACAGTATCCCTGTCTACGACACCTTCAGCTTCTGCCATAGTCCTCAGTGTGCTTGAAGTAGACGTCCATGATAGTAGGTTAAAGCCGCCGGATGCCATCAAATCACGTGCATGGCGGAAATACTTCAGTACATTAATCTCTGATGAGAAACTTGAAACGACCTTGTCGACGTATAGGTCATTGCTGATTGTGCTTGCTGCTGGGTTGTCTTTGTTCAGGGTCAAGTGCTTCAAAATTGTTGCGCTTAGAATAAATGAGGAACACATTGCTCGAATAAAACCGCTCGGAAAAGGTATGTCTCAGTAGACTGCATGGGTCTGTAGGGTCGGACAGCCAAAGGAATCTGGTGACATCACGATCATCTTCATGTAGCATAACGTTGAGGAATGCCTTCTCTATGTCTGAGACAACACCGTACTTGCCTACTCGAAACTTCATCAATAGCAGTGTGAGATTATTGAGTTCCGGTTGCATTGCCATTAAACAATCATTGAGACTGGCACTTCCCGTTGCTTATTTACAACTACAATCGCAAACAATTCTCATTGGAGTTGTAGCAGAGTACTTTTTAACCCCATGATGTGGAATATAGTGACTACGAGCCGGTGTGTTATCGTTTTCGAGACGTTCAATAAATCCTCATCGCTCTTGGTCATTTATGATCTTGCTATAACAGGTAAGTGTTGCTGGGTCTTTACTAAGTCTTCTTATGCTACTTTCCGTTCTCTTCCTTGCTATTTCGTAATTTGTAGGTAGAGTACGTGTTCCTCTTTCCATGGCAATCTTGCTGTGTATTTACCGTCTGAAAATTAGACACGTTAGACACGTGTCTTGGTAGCTTTTCATATGGTCGACTGCGCATGCCTGTTCTGCGTCTTCCGGTTTGATGCCTAACGTCTCAATATCCGAGAAGCGTGATACATCTGTAGCTACATGTGCAGTGATAACATCCATAACGCTTGTTCCATGATTTTTGCCTTCCGGACGTGGCCCTGACAAGAAGAAACCAAGACGAGATCCAACTGCAGTAGGGCCATCGCCTCTGATGATTTCATCACCAACGATATCCCAGGAATGGTCGGCATCAATCAAAATGTTAATCTCCAAATCTGCTTCTGATGTAATTGGGTGTGCCAGCTTAAGGCCTCGGAGATAAGGAAGATCTTAAACAGATGACGGGAAGTAGTTGGACAGTGGTTTTGCAATGAAGGGTACAATCAACACACGTACCGGGATCTTTTCACCGTTGTCCGCTACCAATTGCACTGTGGATGTGTCCAGTCGCTGTGTCTTCTGGGCTCGGTCTCCAAACGCAGATAGATTAATTACTTCAGAACCTTCACGCTTCAAGTGCAGATGATCGGCCATAGCCTGTGTGATGAAAGACTGTTGTGCTCCTTCATCCATCAAAATGTTAGTATCTAAGCACAACCCGTGTGAATACACTGGCGCTACCGCAGTTTTCAACAGCACGTTAGAGGGGGCTGATTTCGCAGTGGTGTGAAGCACTGTAGCACCGGTATCATTGTTACAAGCACTTCCGGTACTTTCATTCGGATGACTTCTGGTAACGGCTGTTCCGTTTTCTGTGGACGGCGTCTTTGCGTGTGTATTCTCGCACAAACTCATGTGGTGTTTACGTGCACAATGTCTGCATCTCCATGACGATGGACAGTCTTTCACTGAATGTCTGTTACTTAAACAATTAAAACACCGTTTCTTTATTCTTCACAATAGATACTCTCTCAGGAATGCTACTTACAGAATAACAGTTACCGTTATGTTGTTTTCCGCAAAATACACATTCTGTTTGTCTCTTCTTACTCTCACGTTCACTGACCGTCAATCGCGTATTGGCATCGGTTCGCTTCTGATCTCGCGAAAAAAAGCTTGCCTCAAATCTGAGAGTGTCCACGTTTTGGTTTTATTTTCTCGGGCTAGATTTCTGCGGGTTTCCGATGGAAGTCTTTCTAAAATATAGGAATCAACAGATTACCGTAGGAATCCTGTGCCTCTCCAAGTGCCTCTAACCCCCGGATGTTGGTTTCCAGACGATGGTAGAAGTAACGAAGCTCTAGGATGTTTGCGACAGATGACCGCAGCTGTAGTAAGTTGGACATGTAGGCAGCGGTGATCTTCTGAATCTGTCCATACCGCTGTTGTAGTAAATTTACAGCTTGCTGGTAGTTGGTGTTACTTAGCGTAAATCCCTCAATTGTTCTGGCAGCTTCGTCTTGCTTAAGAGATTTCGGGTATGATAACTTCTGTATGTCAGGTAAGCGGGGGTTGTTGTGTACAGCGGATGAAAACGAATCCCAAAACATAGGCCAGTTCATAATTTCACTGTTGAAAGTCGGTAATGTTAATTTTGGTAAATGATGTGGCATCTGCAGCTGTTCGTGTACTTGCTGTATCATCTCGCGCAGTTCCTGTCAGCTGGGGCTTGTATGTGCGGCATCGATGACTGGTTAGTGTTTTCCGCTTCATGTTCAAGGCTAGCGGGTGGGGCACTCGAACCGTGTTTAGCGTTTGCTGAATGCTTCTTATATCTTTGCAACTTTAATTTCAGATGAAAACTGTATGCAGCTGTTTCTCTGAGCTCTGTAGCAATGTTTTCTGTGTCAGTGGTGTTTGTAATCTTCTCGTCAACAGACTTCAACAATGCAAGAACGTCATTGATCATTTCAAAGCACAGCTCAAATTAATCGTACGAGTTATTTTTCTTTGCCGTTTCTAGCTGCACAAATAAATCTTCAAGCGTAGCCCTATGTCCATCTTTTGCTGCTAATAACTTCTGTAGGTTCATTTCTGTAATCACGGCACCAAAATGTGCAATCGTAATAGATAACTACGTGTTGTGTAGGTTCGTACCTTTATGTGACTTTCAAAAAGTAACGTACAATAACAAGTATATAAATATGATGTCAAATAAAACGGCAACGTTTGCAACGACGTCGTGCGACAACGCGCCAAAATCCTAACACAGTTAATAGGATTTAATTTAGTATTTTGTCTTTTTATGTTCAGACAATTTCTACAAAGAGGAAGCAAAAATTTGTGCTGCTTAGAAAGATCCTTGTCTTCCTCAGCTTCTGAATCACTGCAATTGGCACACACAGCTTAGCCAATTAATAGTTCCCAAATTCCATGTTTGGACAACATGGGCAAATAAAAAATTAAGCTGTGAAATTAGCTAATAGGAAACAGTCACACATTACTAAACAATAAACTAGCAACAGCACACTTTTACCACTTTCAGACTAGAGAATTTCACAAACATTTTTATTTTTGTATTTAAATTTAAAAAATATTTTGGGTCACTACAATTTTCTTGGGTTGGTTGCTGGAGGGGAAACATAAAATACTTAAATTTGGGCCAAGTCTATCCTTTATTCTAACACGGCACGTGCCAAATTTCATATAAACAAAGAAGAAAATCGTCTATGGGTTATTCTGCAATAATTATGGGCGGAGCTTAGACACTGAAAGCATCTGCTGTAACTAAACAAAACATGCCGATACATTTTCCACCAGCGTAATAATCCAGTATTATTTGAATGAAAGTCATGTGACAAAATACTACACTATGAAAACAAATGCGTAAAATTATTGAGGGCGGAGATCTGATCAACAGAACAGCCGAAAGTTATTTTTATGGGCTGAACTTCACATAAAATAGTACACAACAAAAATAAGATACATTGTATAAATCTTTAGTAATAACCGTGTTTGCATCGAAATAATTCGTGTATGTTATAGTTTGTTGTCCAATAACCCACGGCCAGAAGTTAAGATGCGTGGTTTCAAATCACTCGTGATTTAATCCCTACGCATCTAAACATCTGGGCGTGGGTTATTCGACAACAAACTATAACGTACACGAATTATTTCTTAAATAGAGTTTATCTTCCAAAACTAAAATAGACAAAGTAAAAACCAATAGCCATTGAGCCTCATCCTGCCAAAACTGGGCTTAATGCACATGGGCAAAGTGTCGACAACACTTTTTGCCTTCACTGGATATTTTCGCAATGAAGATACTCCCTTTAAATGAAAAATACCATATACGCGGAAAGTGTAATACCTGAGAAGCCTGTGCCGACTGCACAGGCTCATCTGGGACTTCACTTTACGCACATGCGTTAAACCCCATTTTCCCAGAGCGAGACTCCTATAATTCTGTCACATATACCCACAATGTTGAGCTCACCTGCATACTAGGGTAGAGAACTCTGCATCCTTGATGCCATCTTGTAGAGGAATGTTCACGCTGTAGTACTTCCCCTTGCCCATCCCCACATCTGTTACACTGCCTGTGCCTGGGAACATCAACAAACTTTTTACAAACAATTACCATAAAAAAGAAATAAAGCAAGATTTCCAATCAAATTTAAGCAATTTTGATACCGAAATGGATTTAAGAAAAAAAGAAATTAAGGACAAAGAAGAAAGATTTCCAATCAAATTAAGGCAAATTTGATACAAAAAAGGATTTCAGCAACAAGAAACAGCACTGAACTTAATGAAGGAAAATAATACAATACTAATTCACAATTTTTAAAGGGGCAAATTCTTTTGAAGCAAGATCACTTCAGTATATCACAAATTATTCCTCTTGCCCATAACCACATCTGTAACACTGCCAGTTCCTTGAAACATCAACAAAGCTAGTCAAATCATATATAAATAGACCTGAGCCCAGTTGCTCAAAACTTTAACGGCCAGTTAAGGTAAAAGTCTGTTAACTTGAGACCCACATAAAATAAATTTTGAAAGCCAAATTATATCAAACATATGCAAATTATTCGAGCACACAAATTTATTAACAATAACACATGTTTTAAGGGTGTTTACAATTAAGTCACATAAATAATTTGATATGAAAATTAATGGCTGTTAGCTAAACTAGTTGTTTAAATTTTGGGCAAACAGCAAAGGTTTACAGATTAAGGTATTTTTTTAATTTCAATTGTGACCACTGAAAATGTAAGCAACTGAACTAAAGGCTTTAACCCTTTGCATGCTGGGATATTTGTCATCTGCTAAAATGTCGTCTGCTGAATTTCTAATATCATCATTTTCTTCACTTTTTTTCAAAGACCATTATCAGAATAGCAAACAGTTTGGATCCTGATGAGACGCCACGTTCTGTGGCATCTCATCTGGATCCAAACTGTTTGCAAAGGCCTTCAAAATTCGGTTCTAGCGCTCAAAGGGTTAAGCGCAATTTTCAAAGGGTAACTGCATTTTGTTTCCAATCAAAGTACTTCTGTATTTTACCAATGATAGTGCTGTATGGTAAAGCATTGCTTACTGGTAACACAAGTTTACTGTGCTTACCTGGGAAGAATCCAACAGCATGTTTATGTACGGAGACTGTCAGCACTTTGTTGGAAGAACAGAAGGCATCCTCCACACCTGTCAGATAAAACAGCCATGTTAGTTTAGATTCCAAAGGACAAATCACCCCATTGGCGCAAAAAGGTACCATATAACATTAAAATTATATGTTGCATGGTACCTTTTTGCACCAATGGGGTGAAATTGTCTTCTTTAACACATTCAAAGGGACAGTGACATAAGGTGACACAATAAACTGCATAAACACCTTACTTTAAACATTTTTTAATGGGGACATTTGCTCGAATCATATAAAAAGACCTGGGACCGGTCGCTCAAAACTTTAATGGCCAGTTAAGGTAACAGTCTGTTAACTTGAGCTCCACAAAAAATCAATTTTGAAAGCAAAGTAATTTCAAACATATGCACATTTTTCGAGCACACAATTTTGTTAACAATAACACATGAATTAAGGGTGTTTACAATTTAATCACTTAAATAATTTGATATGAAAATCAATGGCTGTTAGCTAAACTGGTCGTTTAAAGTTTGGGGAAAACAGCAAATGTTTACAAACATAAGTTTTTTTAATCTCAATTGTGACCACTTAACATGTAAGCAGGCATCACTAAACATATTTAAGTACATGTTGACTCACACTTTACATGCATTTATTTAAATATTTTATCTAAGCAGTTTTACACCTTGTATACCCTTTTCTAGGAAAATATCAACTGTGAAATAGAAGTGTGCAGTGCCTGGCTCCTTTTAGCTTCCCATATGCTATCCCTTTGGATTGGTTAATATTAAAAATATGAAAACCCTTTTCAAATATTATGCATTTTTGAAAACCCATAAAAGCAAAAGAAAAGAATATGCTTAAAAACCCCACTGCTAGACTCTCAGGGCCCTCAATCCATTTTAGGGGAAGCGGGTCGCTACCCATAGCAGGGGGAATTTTCGCGACGTTTCCCTTTTGGGGGGATTTTTTACTTACTTTCTAATTATAACATTTGTACATGTTTGCACTATATTCATTGCTTTTTTCATAATTGAGTATGTTTGACAAGATTAAATTAAAATAGAATTGAGATATAATAATCATGAGACACATCTATCTATATATTTTTTTTTTTTTTAGGGGGAATTTTTCCCCCAAAAAGGGGAAAAAAGTATACTTTTTAGGGGGGGGAATGCGGCCGAATTTCGGCCGTGGATTTGACAGATTGAGGGCCCTGTTAAGACTAAATCTTTAGACTAAAGATTTTTTAACAAGAGCACCGCAGAGCGGGTGCCAACACTTGGCTGTGGGTGCAGTTTTGAATAATAAAAAAAAAATACCTTTGACCTTGACCTTGTACGATGAATTTGACCTTGACCTTTCACCACTCAAAATGTGCAGCTTCATGAGATACACATGCATGCCAAATATCAAGTTGCCATCTTCAATATTGCAAAAGTTATGACCAATGTTAAAGTTTTCGGATGCCCAGACGACGCGGACGAGCTGGCTATGACAAAACCTCGGGTTTTCTTCGAAAACAGCCGAGCTAAAACTGAATTTCAATAACTTCAGATATTAACAAATAAAGTGTTTACATTCTGTCCAGTCCGTGTGTAAATCCCATGTCAACCCCGTTGATCCTGCACCCTGTATATGATTTTTTATCTTTTACTACTAATCAATCTGTTACACAAGCAAATTCGTTGAATTGATATCCCCCCGACAATTAAGAGCTTTGTCACAGAAAAAAGCATTTTTTCAAGATACAAAGGGCCATAATTCTGTTATTAATAGATGGTGTACAATGCCATTTGGCGTGCATCATCCTCTTATCCATATATATATACTCATACCAAGTTTCAATGAAATCCGCCAAGGCACTTCCAAGATATGGCTCCGGACACAAAAGTGCTGGACGGACAGACGTAAGGACGGACGGAAGGAAGGACGGAAGGTCAGACGGAAGGACGGACGGACAACGCCAAAACAATATCCCTCCGCCTTTGGCGGGGGATAATAAACAGCAACTGACGATAAAATACTACTATCACAATAAAATACTACCGCCACAATAAAATACTACCGTCGCCGTGGTGAACATCAAGGTCAATATATAGGACTCTGCTGAATTTCTCCCGCAGTTTCAGTATGCCCAAAACCACATCATTGGTATAGCAGAACCCAGATGCACTGTCCCTGAGAAAACAAAAGCTATTTGTTTGTATGTTGTCGTTTTTAAATATCTTTGGTCTTTTTTTAAAAGTATCAGAGTCATAAAAGAATCTATTCTCAGTGTGTTTTTTTAGTAAGATAGTTTACCACTACTGACAGCACATACACAGGTACTGAAAACTGTTCTTGGATTAGAAATATGAAAGGATGATGAAATGATTTCATGACCAATCACAAGACCAATTAGGTGGCAGGCTAGGAATCCAACCTGCAATTCTCACATTTTTAAGTCCATCGTTCTTGCATTACTATTGTTCGATGATAATTTCCATTTATTAATAATACAAATTTGCAAACATGTCCTCAAGTAACATTGGTATATATGAGTACATCACTGTATGTTTAAAATAATAATGTTCATAAAAAAAATCCAATACAAAAAAAAGTATAAAATCCAAATGAACTTCAGTTTCTTTGTTAGTTTTCAGTGTCTGACAAATAAGACAATTGTCTGACAAACATTGAGATTCTGTCAGACATTGGGGTGGTAGGTTTCGCGGTGTCTGCTGTACTTAACCATAATCTGGGGAGGTTCCAAAACATAATGTGGAATAGTGAACAGCTACTTTATCACATGAAACATTAAAGCCACACACCTTATTTTTCATAGTAAATTTAAGTATAAATAAGAAACATATTTTATTTATGCCAATTAGAATATATCTGGTGGTTACAAGGTAGAAATCCGTCTTTTTTGGGCATTAAAACTAAAAAATAATCGCGTTTGTCGAAATGGACGTATACGTCTAGAAATCCTACTTTCGGTTTTAAAGGCGGTGCCGTTTGAAATTTAATAAATTACTTGCAAACTAGGCTATAGATTTAATTTTATCAATGCCAATAAGAATGTATCTGGTGGTTATAAGGTAGAAATCCGTCTATTTTGCGCCTTAAAACTTAAAAATAATCACGTTTGTCGAAATGGGCGTATAATATAGTAATCCTACTTTTGGTTTTAAAATCGGTAATTCCCGACCGAAAAATAACAAATTACTTGCTAACTAGGCTATAGATTTAATGAAAATTTCGCACACTTTCAAATTGCATCTATGTGTATTGATTAACATGTACTTCATTTCAAGGTGTGTGGCTTTAATTTAATATATAACATACCAAATGAATTCAAACATTTTAGGGTTGATTGAACAAAGTACACGTCATAAGCCAAGAATGTTTTCTTCCGAAAATCATTTAAAATTAAATTCCCGACTTATGAGGCAGTTCAATTCATACACCAACGATACATGCCATAAATATGGTTGAAATCTGGACATTTCATAAAATTGCTGAGACATTTTACCTGTGCCATAATACGCCTTAAAATAAACGTGTTACAGAACTTTTTTTACACAAACGTTCGCCTTTTTTTATGAACGTAAATACATAGTTCACAATGTGGTTGATGTCATAAAGTCAATTAAGGGACGTTCACTCAAGACAGCGTTATTAAAATTGAGGCAAATACAACTTTTTCCTGAAAATTGGGCAAAAGTGAGCATACATTTTACATGCACTTAGCATTTTTCTGCATTTGAATGACTTATTTGTTCACTGACATACAAAATTACTGTTTTTATATTATCCCTTTGCATGCTGGGAAATTTTTTGTCTGCTAAAATGTCGTCTGCTGAATTTCTAAAATCATCATTTTCTTCACTTTTTTTCAAAGACCACTATCAAAATAGCAAACAGTTTTGATCCTGATGAGACGCCACGCTCTGTGGCGTCTCATCTGGATCCAAACTGTTTGCAAAAGCCTTCAAAATCTGGTTCCAGCGCTCAAAGGGTTAAACCTTGGGTGGTACATTGTATAATACACATAAGTATAGTACATTTGGGATTGATTGGGCCATAAAGAAAAGTGCAGCTAACTTTTTTGCAGAATTTTATGTCTTATTTCGCCATTTCTTTTCACACTGTGACCCGACATATGGAGTGGTCAGACAATTTTCATTTAACTTTTATGTATGTGCTGATAGACTTATTATTAATTTTGCGAAATTAAAAGGTTAACATGCTCTTTTCTCAGCACTGAAAAAGTGCTTTGGTGTCACTAAAAAAATAAAATATTTCAACAAGTACTGCTAATACCCACTTCTTTCCATGATGCCATCCGCCAAACCAGTTGATAGCTACGTCAGCAGTCTTGTTCATGAGACACTCTGCTGCCTGTATGGTTGCCCCGGTAACCAGAGAGGCGTAGTCATAGACACCAGGATGGGCCGGGCAGTCATAACCTGGGGATGGATCATGCTGATTGGATGCTTTTGTCAAAAATTCAGACAAATAAACTTAAAACTGATTAAACACAACACAAATTATTTCCAATAATTTTATATAAATGAGTACATGGCTTTATTCATGTTAATATTTCTCATGTTTATTATAGCAAAAAACATTTCTGACATTTCCACATAAAGCAAAAACTTAGAAGACACAACTACACAATTTAAATGAGTACATGGGTTTGAGACAGAATTTTGCTATTTACTACCAGTTAAATTATAGGTCATTGTTCAGATAACTTTTCCAAACTTTACAGAGACTTTGGAGGGGCCTCACTTCTTGAGAACTCAACTTCCCATAAGAGCATATCTCAATAATTATGATATAACCTGATGAACATGTACAAGAAGACTATGCAGGCCTTTTTCTGCCTATTTGGGGAAAAAGTACCTAGCAAAATTGGGATTTTTCTAGTTTCGAAATCTTCCAAATGGGGAAGAAATTTCATCGATAAAAGCATTTTTTGGGCAGGGGGTTTTACAGCCATTTTGGATAAAAATCATATAAATTATGGTTATAAAATTGAGCTATAGATTCTAATAATCATAAGTCATAAGACACTTCTTNAAAATATGCATATTTGGCATGGGGAATGGGTCCGACTATCGGACCCGTGAGATAGGCAGAAAAAGGCCTGCTATGTCATCTATTATGAAGTAGGGCCTAAGGCATATTACCTTATCAGTACCTACATGTATTAAAGGCTGGCATACAATCACATGACCAAGATGTTGTTCAATAGGAAACATTAACCCTTTGAGCGCTGGAACCAGATTTTGAAGGCCTTTAGTTTAAACCTATTTATTTTAGCTCGATTTCATCGAAAGCCGTAGGCTTATATAAACGCTCTCGAGTCCGTTTCCTGGGACTAGAACCAGTACTTGGTGTCTGTAAATTTAGGGGATATCTAAGGAACGCTCCCAGTGGGGTTCGAACCCATGACCTCCCAATCCCTAGGCGGACACCATATCCACTACGCCACGGCAATCTTCTAAGGCCTTTGCAAACAGTTTGGATCCAGATGAGACGCCACAGAACGTGGCGTCTCATCAGGATCCAAACTGTTTGCTATTCTGATAGTATTCTTTGAAAACAATCGAAGAAAATGCTAATTTTAGAAATTCAGCAGACGACATTTTAGCAGAGGAAAACTTTCCCTGCATGCAAAGGGTTAATCATAATAATGTGTTTAAAGTGTTGTTCCAGATAAGTCTGTGCAGTTGCAGCGGCTAAATTGGGACAACACTTTGTGATTTTATGGATGTTTTCATTTAAAGGATGTATCTTGAAAATAAAAATCTTGTTTAGGCAGACTGCAAAGGCTTATATGGGACGACACTTTAGGCACATGCATTGAGCTCATTTTTCCAGGACAATGTTCAAATAATAACAATCAACGACAACCCCTACTTAAACCGAAGAGCTGGGCTTCTTCATCATATTTTTCAATGTCTTCTTGTTGACTGATTTTCTGCAGAAACTGCAAGTAATCTTCCTGGTGAAATTTGCAGAGGTCTTCAAAACTGGCAGGGTTTGGTTGTACTATCCTGAAGAAAAAACACTGGCAAAGTTTTATATGTGCAGGACTTACATAATGGTATTGCAACATTTCAACAAATACTGTATTAATTTATTTTCGCTGACATGATATTTGATAGATTTATAAAATCTACCATTTTTCTTTGGATCTTCACATAGTGGATTTTTTATATAAGACTTGGGCCTGAACATTCAGTAGACATTTTATTTTGTGGTTGAGAGGACCCACAAAAATCAACAAAACTTAGTGCTTGACGTATAATATTGGTTTTACAGTATACACAAAGTGCAACTTTGGTTGCACAAGCTGAAGTGAGACCTTATTATTATAGCTCATTGGGTCATTGTCGACCTGAAATGGCTTTCAGTCACCCGGGCGTGACAAGAAGCCGATTCATGTCTCCCTGGGGTGACTTCAAGCCGACGCTAGTCACCCTAGGGTGACTTCAATCCGCTCCATAAAGCGGCTTGAAGTCACCCTAGGGTGACAAGAATCGGCTTCTAGTCACCCCCGGGTGACTTGTGGGCCATTTCAGGTCGACAATGACCCAATGAGCCTTATTATAACATCTTATCCTTTCTTAATGGTAAGGAACTGATTGCCAAACAGTGAGACACAGCAAAAATTTACTAGACAAGGCACACTGGCACACAACAAACACACACAAATTAATAAAACTGGGGTCACCGTCTTGGACTTGTCAGTGCAAAGCAATCGGGATTTAAATTAGTTATAAGGAGTACAGTCGAAACCCGATGTCTCGAACTTGCTTGGCTGGAATATCCGGTTGGCTCAAACTCTCCTTGCAGCACCATTGTTTTCATCACGCGTTCTTTTGTTCGGTTGGCTCGAACTCGCTTAGGGTCCCATAAAACTGTTAATCGATTTGGATCTTTTGATTAAAGGCACGACATTATTTATGTCACACTGGTCGCAAACATGTCATCGACTCAATCGTTAATTGATTTGAGCAAAAGATGAACGGATGGCACAGAAAGCGAATCGTTTCTCGACAACAACTCAGGAACGCAACACGCAATGACATAATGCCATTCTTCAAAAATTATTAATAAACAAGGGTTGTTTGTAAAACATGCATGCCCCCCATATGGGCTGTCAGTTGTAGTGGCAGCCATTGTGTGTATACGTTTTTTGAGACTGTGAACTTGACCTTTGACCTAGTGACTTGAAAATCAATAGGGGTCATCTGCCAGTCATGATCAATGTACCTATGAAGTTTCATGGTCATAGGCCTAAGTTTTATTGAGTTATCATCAGGAAACCATTTAACTGCAGTGTTTTTTTTCAGTTTTGGGGGAAAGGGGTCGGGTCCCCTGAGGGGGGGAAAATTCGCGCGTAAAAGGGGAAAAAGGGGAAATTTCAATGCTTTGCAAGTAACAGTACAAAATCAAGTTTTAACACTATAATTCACCATACATAAAGAGAAAAACATTATTAGTTATCATTAGACACTTCTTTCTAAAAAAAAAAAAAAAATTTTTTTTTTTTTTTTTTTTAACTTTTAGAGGGGATTTTTTTACAAAATAGGGGGAAAATATATACTCTTTCTGGAGGGATATGGGGCCGAATAACGCCGAATATTTCATGCAAAAAAAACACTGAACTGTTTTGATTCACTATGACCTTAACCTTTGACCTAGTGACCTGAAAATCAATAGGGGTCATCTGCCAGTCATTATCAATGTAAGCATTCTTGAGTTATCATCCTGAAACCATTTTACTGTTTCGAGTAAGTGTGACCTAGACCATTGACTAGTGACCTGAAAATCAAAACCATTTTTCTGTGTTGAGTCACCATGACCTTGACCTTTGACCTACTGACCTGAATCAATAGGGGTCATCTGCAAGTCATGATCAATGTACCTATGAAGTTTCATGATCCTAAACGTTAGCTTTCTTGAGTTATCATTCGGAAACCATTTTACTGTGTCAAGTCACTGTGACCTTGACCTTTGACCTAGTGACCGGAAAATCAATAGGGTTCATCTGCGAATCATGATCAATGTACCTATGAAGTTTCATGATCCTAAATGTAAGCTTTCTTGAGTTATCATTCGGAAACCATTTTACTGTGTCAAGTCACCGTAACCTTGACCTTTGACCTAGTGACCTGAAAATCAATAGGGTTCATCTGCGAATCATGATGAATGTATATATTTAGTTTCATGATCGTAGGCGTAGGCGTTCTTGAGTTATCATATGGAAACCATTTTAATGGTTTGAGTCACCGTGACCTTGACCTTTGACCTAGTGACCTGAAAATCAATAGGGGTCATCAGCGAGTCATGATCAATGTACCTATATAGTTTCATGATCCTACGCATAAGCCTTCTTGAGTTATCATCCGGAAAGCATTTTACTGAGTCGAGTCATCGTGACCTTGACCTTTGACCTAGTGACCTGAAAATCAATAGGGGTCATCTGCCAGTCATGATCAATGTACGTATGTAGTTTCATGATCCTAGGCCTAATTATTCTTGAGTTATCATCTGGAAACCATTTTACTGTTTCGAGTCATTGTGACCTTGACCTTTGACCTAGTGACCTGAGAATTAATAGGGGTCACCTGCCAGTCATGATTAATGTACCTATGAAGTTTGACGATCCTAGGCATAGCTTTCTCGAGTTATAATCCGGAAACCATTTTACTGTGTCGAGTCACCATGACCTTGACCTTTGACCTAGTGACCTGAACATCAATACTTTCAATAGGGGTCATCTGCCAATCATGATCAATTTACCTATGAAGTTTCATGATCCTAGGCTTAAGCGTTCTGCAGCTATCATCTGGAAACCATTTTGCTGTTTCGAGTCACTGTGACCTTGACCTTTGACCTAGTGATCTGAAAATCAATAGGGGTCATTTGCCAGTCATGATCAATGTACCTTTGAAGTTTCATGATCCTAGGCGTAAGCGTTCTTGAGTTATCATACAGAAACCATTTTACTATTTCTAGTCACTGTGACCTTGACCTTTGACCTAGTGACCTCAAAATCAATAGCGGTCATCTGCCAGTCATGATCAATGTACCTATGAAGTTTCATGATCCTAGGCCTAAGCATTCTTGAGTTATCATCCGGAAACCATCGGGTGGACGGACAGATGGACCTACCGACGGACCTACCGACGGACCGACATGTGCAAAACAATATACCCCGTTCTTCGAAAGGGGGCATAATAAATGTAATGCTGTTTTATATTTAATCGATGTGCATATACCGGATAGTGCTGATGCATGTTTTTTTTCTTAGTGCGCTGTTACATGAACCCGTATATGTGCTACGTAAAAACGTGCTGATATAATTTACTATATGATATTTGTTTGATTGAATGTGTAACTTTTTTAACATATTGATATTGGTTTATAAAAATATTAAGTATATATTTGATTCTTATTAATACAAAAGCAGAAAGTAGTACAAAGTCAACTGGAGGTGCACATGTATTGCAGAATTATGTTAGTAAACACAAGTATATTAGAAATTGGATGACTCGAATTCCCGATGACTCGCACTATTGTTGTCGGTCCCGGCCTGTTCGAGCCATCGGGTTGCGACTGTATTTCAAGGCTTAGAACCTCCTTTGACATCTAATCCTTTTAAAGCATTCACTCAAACTGGCCCATCCTCAGTAACCAAGCTTTGAATGGGTATACTGATACACAAACATACCTTAGAAGGCTTGGTAACCTATATGCCTCAATCAAGCTGGATACCATGCTTGCCTGAAAAGATAGGGTACATCCATTGCATCGATACAGTCTTCATTTGTTTGAGCCACGTTCTAGAAAATCTGGGCTTAATGCATGTGTGAACACTTGGAGACTTTTCTAACGCAACACTTTTCAAACTTGAATATCTCAGTTATGAGTCAAGATATTGATTTAAAAATATACATGTGGTCATTTGACTATATTCTGTGCAAGTTCAAGATAAAATCATTCATCCGTGACTATTGGACGCTTAAGCACGTGGGGTAGGTACGGTTTTATCTTTTTGCACGTGAAAATGGTTAAACACGTTTTAATTCTAATTTTATTTCAATTTTATCATCCCTGGGTTCGTACACCAGGAATACATAATATTAATGTTTAAAAACAATATGGCTTGTATAAATATTAAGGAGCGCAAACGAGCAATTTGCATTTGGAAGGCCGGTCAGTCATTAAGACATGTTAGTTTATGCATTTTATAAACACATTTGTAAAATAAAAAGTTAAATTTTCATAACTGTATAGCTATATGTAATATTTGGGAGGAACTCACTCAGCCCGGCTACAGATTGTCCATGGACAGTCTTGAAATGAGGATGGNGTTTCAATACTCCATGGACAATGTCCATGCTCAAATCCATGGAAGGCCGTGGACAATCTGTAGCCGGGTGGACAGGCGGTTACGGAGAAGTCCAGTTGTCCCACTCACTTTGCGTGTATTAGAACATGCTCTTGTAGAAGAGTGGCTAAACATTCCTCAATGTTTTATTATCAACTACATGGTAGTGAGACAGAGATGTGCACACAGGGCTTTTAATCAGGAAATTGGGAAGAGGCCCTAGCCTTTCAAATTGGGAATATCATGCGCGATAACTGCTCACTTTGGGAAGACCATGTTTTAAAGTTTTTGAAACAGGGTCTTTTCATTGTGCAGAAGTATGTAAAGAAACATTATGGTGCATTCTTAATCATATTAGAGCTCATTGCTTTCAATTTGGGAGATGCCCAATATGTCTGAGTAAAAAAAAAAATACAATTTGGGAAATTCTATCAATTTTGGGAAAAAATGACCTTATTTTCAATTGGGAAACTCGGCCCCAGTTATATAAGGGTGAAAAGCCCTGGCACACGTTGTTAGAGCCATAGAAAGATACAAAAGATATAAGCCTTTAAATTTGGTGATATTGATCGTGACTGTTCACATGGTTATTATTTTACGTTGTGCGATTTTGTGAATTTGACTTTTGCAGTGGTGTTTTTTATTTGTTAAGTTTGATATTTGTTTGTACATCAATTTCAATTAAATTTACATGAAGTATTAAGTATGTGCTGAATTATTCTTAATCTAAATTTCAACAAAATCCGTTTAAAAATAACGGAGCTATATTGCTTTGAATACGTGTTTCGTTAGAAAAGTCTCCAAGTGTATAGTATTTTCTCAGATAAGCCTGGGCAGTCCTAGTGTCCGCATTGGCTAATCAGGGATGACCCTTTCCGCCTAAACTGGATTTTCTTTCAGAAGAGTTTTTCTTTAAACAATAATTTCCATAAAAGCGGACAGTGCCGGAAATCAGGGACGACACTTTACGCACATGTCTTAAGCCCAGTTTTCACAGAACGCGGCTAATTTGTTCAGAGCACAAGTCCATTCGGGCTTATAATAAGTGTCTTATTCACTAGCACAAAGCTCTGAAATTAGCCGATTTCTTGTCATAAAGAACATCAAAAATGCAATACCAGGACTTTTTGTCCTGATTTTGTGAAGCGGCCCAAAAAATGAGTCACAAACTTCTGAAAATTGTGAAAAAAACGAGTTGTGATCTTGTAAAAATTGTGAAATGCAGTTGTTAGGAATTAGTTTAGGAAAAGCATGTTTAATACTTGCATCATATAAAAATGTCTTTTAATAACGCATTAAAATCATATTTTCATTGTCTTTCTTTCAACAAATAACCACTTAAATTTAGATCAACAATATTCTCACTGGTAAACTCTATTTAATAGAAAAGCCTAACCACTGTCAATATCTTGTCTCACCTATGTTAAATATTAAATCAAATTTTAATTTTGAATTGTGAAATCGCTGTTTTTGACAATTTTAACCCCAAAAAGTCCGATTTTTGGACTTTGACTATATTGTGGCCTTGCTAGATTTGTGAAATATCCGTGTTAAAATTGTTAAATGGCCGTTCATGGCCATTCTCTAAGAAGGAAAAAAAGCCCTGAATACACTTAACTGAATAATGTTGTTCTACCTGTAACAAAATACAAATTAATTCTCTTAGCATGTAAATGTAATACCTCTGTTCGGTAAACAGATACCAGTATTCTGTCCAGTGAGTCTAAAGTTATTTATAAACTTTAGTGCTTTCCACAGGATTTTTTTCAGGCGCCCTGGGGTAATAGGGGTGGCTTCGGGAGGGGTGTCCCCACCCCACATTGACTTTTTTTTTAATTTAGCGTGTCAATTGACATTCTGTGGTGCGTTATAACTTTAAGAAAAACTGTCAAAAGACGTCATTTGGTGCGCTGTGACTCTTCAAGAAAACCTCTAGCTATAAAGACATTTATAAAGATATATTTTTTAATTGTTTTAAAACTTTTCCGCATAGATAATAAAAACCCAACTCGAACGATTCCCCAATACATCCGTATCAACCCGATTCTATTACTTTTATACTTACTACTTTTCAAGTTTCTATTCATAACCCAATAATCCCGTTTTACAGTTTATTCCATTTTAAAAAGCGCTTTCTGGTTAATATTGCAGATGAAAGTGCTCAATAATTTCTTAAACATAAACATTGCCATTTTTCTAAAGTATCAAATAAATTTCGGCATAAGTGACTATTTCAAGATTTGATGAAATATTGCTGCTGAACATGCGTAAATCCCATGACGTAATGTGTGATACAACGCTCAATACACCCACGCTTTTTATGCAAATGACACGACGTTGTACATGCGGCATTATTTTTGCGCCTTTTATATTGAGACAAAGCGTAAACACAAAATTAATAGACACTGCTCATTTTAAGCAAGAATATGTTAACGTCGCATTAACATTTACATTCGGAAGTGTGTTTCGATTACAAACGCGTTAACATCGACATTCGGGATTGGGTTTTGGATTACAAATTTAATTATGCTTATTTGAGATTTCAACAAAAAACATTAACAGTGCGTAATGAATTCAACGATAATTTGTTGAAACACTTCACGATTTGAATAAATGTTTTGACAGTATTATGCATGAAAGCCACCATTTCCATGAAAATTATAGTCGGCTGCCATCACTAGCCTTCTTAGTAACTGGTCAAGATTTCTGTGGCAATTGCATGTACGCCACAAGTCGTGTGCATGATTTAACTGCAGGTATTGCCAGCCTATGACTGCAGTCGCTCATAAAAAGCGTGCACTCTCAATGGCCAATATTGATTTTCCAATACAACGACGCTCCGCCTTTAGGCGGGCTTTACTTGGGCAAAGCGACAATGGATCGTTAATTGGCTTAATTTTTTTTCGGCGGAGTCGATATTGCTTTGCTGTTAAGAATGGCTAGCTGCATTAACTGCCAAAATACACTGATTGGAAAATTTCAGGGGCCCGCAGACTCTGATTTTGAAAATCAAGCGCCCCGGTGAAGGACTGTTTAATTGCCTGTGGAAAGCACTGAACTTTATATACCTTTATAGTAATTATGGTACAATTGTGTCATAATAATTTGCTAAACAAAAGGGCCATAGGCTCTAGGTGCATCACCTGAGACTTGGGAAACTGAATTGTTCTGAGCAGCCTTTGAGACGTTAAGAAACCATTTTAGAACTTTAAAGGGACTTGTTCACAGTTTATCAAAATGAGANGGAAAAAATATTCATATTTGGCATGGGGAATGGGTCCAACTATCGGACCCGTGAGATAGGCAGAAAAAGGCCTGTTGTTACTGTTATAATTTTTGTTACAACACGTGGATGGTTTATATACAAAGTATACACAGCATTTTTTTTTTCCAATTGGGAAAAGAACCTGTAATTGGGAAAAATTGAGTGGCGAAAACCTCAAAATTGGAAAAAATGGAGTCGTGAAAACCCTGAAATTGGGAAAATTCGCGTCATAAAATCTTCAAATTGGGAAATTGGTGTATTTGATTTTTTGCTAACAAATACCTTAAAATTGAGAATAACTGATGTAAAGTTGTCAATATTATATAAACTAAGGTTCTTGCCATATAGCTGCATAAGTAAACTAAATTTGCATTTGATTAAAAAAACAAAATATATTTTTGTTTAAAACTTCAATTGTGAAATTTGTAATTTTTTCTGAGATTGGGAAAGTGCCGTTTTCCGGTACTTTACAAAGAAGGAAAATAATCGCTGATAAAATAAATGGCAACCCATGTGAAGATGTATGGCCAGATCCTCACATAATGTAGTCGTAAAGACTCAACAACGTGACTCAAAAGAGTTGGCTTTTACTCCATGGGTCTCTGGTTCGAGCCCTGGTGTGGTTATTTTATTTTTTTTTTTATTTTTTTTTTTTTTTCTTTTACTTNTTTTTTTTTTTTTTACTTTTAGCCTTGTTTTTATATTGTAGCTCTTGAGTTCTGATGTTTATATTTATCAATTTAAAGAATTTAATGACAAACTTCAAAACACGCCAACATCTGTGAACAAGTCCATTTAATAAGTAGAGGACAACCAACAAATTTCGTCAACCTTCGTGCCAAAAAACCAACTTTATCTGCCTTGCTGTGTCAGATATTTTTAAAGCTCATTGTAAACATATAAAGAAATAAATAATCAACAGGGCGAGCCAATTTCGAAGCCAAGTGAATGAACAACTTGGTTGACTGCATGATCTTACATGGTGAATACCAAACCTAGGTGAGGTTGATCTTGTCAGGATGAATCTCAATTTTCCCACACTGCGATTCGAGATGTTTGTGTATCTAAAATTTTGCAAACTCATTATGTTTAAGTGTCTGAAAGCTAACAGTAATTACAGTTACTGCGGGCAAAGCGAATCTGAAGGTTACACTATACTAAATAATTGAGTCATGTAGGATTGAGTCATGTAGGGCTATCAGGGCCCTCGATCTGCGTTTTTGGCCGAATATCGGCCCCGTCCCCCATCAACAAAGTTAAATTTTTTCCCCTTTTTTGAAGAAAAATCCCCCCCCCTTTTTTTTAAAGAAAGAACTGTCTCATGATTATTTATCTCATTTTAATTTCAAGAACATCTATTCAAATATACTAAATTATGAAAAAAAACAATGATTATAGTTCAATCAGTTCAAATGTAGCAATAAGAGAGTTAGTAAAAAAATCCCCCTAAAAGGGAAACGCCGCGAAAATTCCCCCTTATGAGCCCATGATGAGGGCCCCTGGCCCCTTCCCCTGATGGACAAAGAGGGCCCTGGCTATACTCTCTAAAAAAAACATCTTTTACTCAAAGGCATGTTTTACTCTTTAGAATGTTGATCTGGTTTAATGGTTTGGAGATATTGGTAGGGTAAGCATAGGTGTTCACTACTTAATCCCTGAAATATGATAAAGTTAGAGATAAAAGTAAAATACTATATGCTCGCAAGATAAAAACAGTATTGAGTGGGCGCTACTTGTACGTCAGATTAGCTTTAAATCAGTTGACAGCTCATCCTGGTTCATACAAGTGCAGCATATAATGTGGAAGTACGAGTTGGGGACTGTTGCTGACTTAGCTGACAACACACCCACGAAGGGAAAATGGAAGACACGTGTACTCAAGGCGGTTCATAGCTACTGGAGTGATCAAATAGACAGTTTAACACCCTTATATTCCACATTGTTTTTCTTGAGACAAGATAAGTAATGTGCCTGGTAATTAGATTCTCCCTTTGCTCTCATTGGAATATACGGCCAGAGAGTCAGAACGGTTAAAAACAAAGGTACGGTTACTCACAGGGACTTACATGCTCCAAACAAAACGTAAGAACTTTAACCAGTATGATATAAACCCAACATGTCAGATGTGTGGTGAAGAAAATGAAACCGCAGAACATTTTGTGCTCAAGTGTAGTGCCCTGCATAGTGTTAGACAGTCAATTATGGTAGACATAGAACGTCAGTGGGAGGCGATAACAGAGACTTCCTTTAATACTTTATCCGTAGACGAACAGCTCTACATACTCATCAACAGTTGGCCAACTTTAAAGACTTTCCTGAAAACCCATTTGTCTACAGAATTTCACGAGTTTGAGAAGCATTGTGGACGGTTGTTGTACGGTCTGGACAGGACACGTCAGTTGCTCTTGGTGACCAATGCAAGCCAGCGACCACCCCGTACCAAACACAAAAAAACTAAAGAAGGGCATAATTCTTAATTAAACTGGCAATAGTGTTTATTGGGTATTTTTATTCAAGGCAATACAATTCTAATGTATGTACAGAAGCACTCTCCGACCTTCCGTAAATGAATTTTCACTTAATGTTTTATTTTTTATCTCATTTAATATTTTAACAACTAATGAAAAATCGCGCGTACAGTTCTAAGTCGCATATATTCGCGATTAGTGGATAGACTATTCTAGTGAAAGGTGTGTGATTTAAGGAGTGAATAGCGTGAACGTGTAATATATCTAGTGTTTATATTCGGTGGAGGATTATTCACTGTCTACAAACGATTGTTTGGTTCCTCTACAAAGGGGGTTCAAGAAGAACACAGAACAGAATGGCACTGAAAAAGGTTACAATCCACTAGAAAACAGCCCAAAAAAAGAAGGTACACAAACAGTTGATTTTGATTTGTGACAAACTCTTTTTTTGTTTGAACATGACATATCTTTTTTATTGCTTATTGCTTATTCAGCATAGAATGCCCTTTAAGCAAAATTATGGTTATGGGGATCTGTATGTTCAAAATTTTGCATTTATTTTCGCTTTAAGTTGTCGCTTTTACATTGAATTATATAGGAAAAAACATTTAGTATATTATGACGTGAACATGAGAAGATAACAAAGTGATCCGAGTATAACTTACACGTCCAGGTATTTTCAGCATTTCATCACATAATTCTACCAATCTACGGCTATGCATAAACGCAACTGTTCGTTGACTTCCAGGTGCAGGAACGCCTTTGTTAATGTTAACACCAGAATCGGACACTGAATCTGTTGATGCCAATGATATGGCCACTTCTTGTGTGGTCGATGTATCATCTTTTATACGTTTTGTAATTGCCCGGTATGACCTAACTGGAGAGTCATCTTCATCGGGGAAATCATATTCTTGGGATAAACTACGCGAACACATCGTCGATCAGTCCGAATTTTCCCGCGATTTTTTTGTTTTGGTTGAAGAGCACTTCTGGTTTGGATTCGCACCCTGATAATGTTTCACATGGAATTAACCTCAAAATAAGGCATATACGTTTATTTTTTGTTCATGTTTTATTGTTGTTTATACTATTTCAATATGTTTGATAATGAAATATAGAAGTATTTTCATTGTTCTTTTTAACTTACTAAATCTAATATATTGATGGTTAGAAACAACTTGAGTACGAATAAAACATTTTGTGGTCACGAATTTCAAGTTCATTGCATCTGGTTCGCGTTGGTTTTATTGCTCAACAAAACAATAAAGTTCTATATCTTGTATTAAATAATGACACTGTAACATATTTCGTAGTTATTTTTAATTAATTTCACAGATTTATTGTGGGTAAAGACACGCTTACTGATTAAAAGTGACGAATTGTTTAATTGTCAACAGAAATTGTTTAACATGTTGTCATCTTTGTTTTTGTTCTATTGTACAATTATTGTATGAAGCAAAACTTTTTTTGTTGTTTTCAGATTGTGAATAACCACAATACTGGCCGGCTTACTAAGACAGGTTTGTAAATTCAGCACTGCAGCTGTCTCAAGCAGTATGAAGTACATTCTAGTGACTGGAGGTGTGATTAGTGGGATTGGGAAAGGTGTGATTGCCAGCAGTCTTGGCACCATACTAAAATCATCTGGCGTCCGAGTCACGTCGATCAAGATAGATCCATACATCAACATTGATGCCGGGACTTTTTCACCTTATGAGCATGGTACAGAACATTGATTTCTTTGTATTTTCTTGACAGAACTTGGTAAATTAAAAGTGAACATTTGGTCTAAATAACATTGTATTGTTAACTAAATCGCATGATAATGTTTCTGTCCAGTAATACATATTGGTCTACTTACCTTAAATCCATCACAGATTTATAGCCTAGGTTAGGGTAGCTGAAATAATTCGCGTTCAGAATAAATCTGAGTCTGCCAAAGCAAAAATCATCAAAAGACTCTAAGGCGGCAATTTATATTGACTAAGGACCTAGGTAATGCAGCAGAAATTGTCATTGGAGCAATCCATGACCTTTTTGCTATGTGAAATTCGAAATATCGCTTTATGTTAAATAACTCACATATGTGGCACAGGTGAGGTGTTTGTTTTGAATGATGGTGGTGAAGTTGACCTTGACCTCGGCAACTACGAGCGTTTCCTTGACGTCACTCTTCACCGTGACAACAACATCACAACTGGGAAGATCTATCAGCAGGTGATCAATAAGGAAAGAAGGGGAGACTACTTAGGGAAGACTGTGCAAGGTAAAAAAATTGTGTGAAACTCCCTAGATGCACTGTAACTAGGAATGTTACTACGGATAGTTTCTGGATATCCGTTTGTGGTATCTCGATACTATACTGATTAAGATATGGATTGGGAATATTGGCCAAAATGTAGAGTCATACTTGTTTATTCTTGAAATGTGGAGTCATAATTGTTTATTTTATAAGCAAACATCATTATCAAATAATAAGTTATAATAACTGTATATGCATACATGCCAGACATCCTGATCTCAGCGGGACAGTCCTGCTTTTTGGCTCTTTGTCCCGGCATCCTGATAAGAGACGATTTGTCCCGACTTTCGTAAAAAATGATGTAGTCTATAAGTTCCCAATAAAATTCGCTATTCAAGCTCTGTTTGGCTAAAACTTACCATCGCTAATCCCTTTATTGCCC
The DNA here is from genome assembly GCA_007657795.1 of Dreissena rostriformis. NCBI lineage: Eukaryota > Metazoa > Mollusca > Bivalvia > Myida > Dreissenidae > Dreissena > Dreissena rostriformis. The sequence continues at coordinate 89,100 of VMBQ01003475.1, forward strand.
CCAATTAACAACCCACTTCTGCTAATCGAGTGCACCAATGATTTATCGGCAAATAATTGATTTTTTCAGGCATTCACCAGGGCAACAAATAAGGTTCGTTTTATCGTTTTTACGATTTGTATTTGACTGAAAACGAATTGAAATTAAAAATCAATCGTACAAAAAACGGTTATGAAAATGGAAAACGAATTGAAATCGATTCTTCGTCGTTTTAGTTGTCCAGTTTTCCGCTCAACAAAATTGTGTTAAACCGCGTTTAATTATAATAAGTGTATTGTAACCTTTAGTGCGACCGTTATATTTTCAGTTAGTTAATATAGACACCGGTTTGGGCCGGTGTAAAAAAAAAGTTACTTCTGCCGAAATAAGTTTGGGAAAATGTTCTCTGTTAAACGCGGACGGGTAAGGAAACTTTCATAAATGGCGTGCGCACCCAATATTTTTACATTCGTAACGAGACCCAAACCGTCGGGAAAAGACATTGTGAAGAGTAAACTATCAGATTTAATAGTGCAGGTGGTGGCAGATTCTGAAATATTTGGCTCAAAACACCGCTGCGATTCCGTGTCTCAAAAACTAATAACATCGTGATTTCCACTGGCTTGTCATTGATGGAGAGGGTTTGGCAATGTGAGTATGCTCTGAGACTGAAAGGCAGAAGTGTTGAAACTGGTTGAAATAAAATGACTCCATCATCGGTTTGTCAATATATTAGTAATACTAATATTTACAAACAACCATTGTCACTGTGAATTTTTAATGACTTAAATGGAATAAGAATTGCTGAGAACTATCAATATCCAAAAATGAAGCGCAAGCGCTAATCTGATTCAGAAATATATGTACGTTTTAATCAAATGTTAAAAAAACTAATTGACAAATAGTTCTGGGGGAAAAAACTAATTGTTACAAAAAGCTTGCACTGAAAACTAATTGACCCAAAATCTTATCTGTTGCCCTGATTCACACCACAGTGTTTTTATGATAGGGGTCTCTAATTGCTATCGAAAGATGTATCATACAGAAATAAACGCCAATGACACTATTATCCTGTGTATTATACCATCTAAGGTTATAAAACATGTCAAAACACCGATTTTGTACATCAAACAAATTAGATGCTGACCAATACGCATCGATGTTTCACATAAATATACTTTCGTTTTAGACTGATTTTCAGAAAATAATTTGTAACATATTGCATCAATCTAAATTTAGAGTTAATTGACGATTGGTTAAATAAGAAAAGTGCTCGATGTGCTCACATCGCGTCACACGATTTACATATGTTCAAGGGGATATCCCTGTACTGATTGATGTCAAATTGAGGCATATGGGGAAACCCCACAATTCAGGAGTGTGTTTACTTCCGGAGAATGGAAGAACGCTGTGTTCACAAATTTCTGAAACACACTTATCGTCAAAATTGTGCAGAAAATTAGAGTTTTTGCAAGTAATATACTGACTACCGAAGAAAGTAAAGGTGAAATGATTGATCGTTTTAAGTGTCCTGCTTTTTGGTCAAATTTCCCGACAGTTTTTAATGGAATGTTCTGGAATGTATGTGTATATGCAATAATATCGTTTGTAATGATTTCTTACCAAATAAAATACTATAATCCTCAAGTAATAACTGGTATAGTAATAGATTTGTTCATGTCATTAAAATATGCAATAGTTGTTCCCAATATACATAAAATTCAAACCAGCATTCGTAACAAGTGTTTTTCAAACCTGGCGTTACTAAATTTGTTTTAGTTACAAAAAAAGTAAAATGAGAAACTTTGAAGTGTCAACTTTCTTTAAAAAAAGCTTCACTTGCGATGTTATTGGGCATGATGCATATTCTGCAAGCAATGTCCTCCAAAGCATCTGCTTGTGACTATTTCTATATATACTAGTTTCATGCGTGACCCTTTCTACTGCAGTTGTTCCCCACATCACAGATGCCATCCAGGAGTGGGTGGAGAGGGTTGCAAAGGTGCCAGTTGACGGGGGCAATGCACCGCCAGATCTATGCATCATCGAGGTCAGTGTTGTTATAAAGATTTCCTTTGTAATTGAAATCCTTCCCTTTGTTATTCCTGCCAACTGTATGGCATGTGTCTTGTGACTGTGTGTTTCTGGGTTTTCTCTTGGAAATAGTAATGTGTTGCAAACAGGTTCTGATTTTGCAAAAATACCTGTTTCACCAACTATTTAGGATTTAAATTGTGGGTGAGGAAGACTTTAACAAATTGTGAAGTTTTAGTCTGGCTCCTTAGGCTATGTGTAGTGCTAATATTGGACTATTATGAGCCTCATTCTGGGAAAACTGGGTTTGATGCATCTTCTCAATCTGTTGTCCCAGATAAGCTTGTGCAGTTTGCACAGGCTAATCAGGTATGGCACTTGCAGCTTTCATGGTATTTGTCATTTAAAGGAAGTCACTTCTATATGAAAATCAAGTGTAGGTTGAAAGCGTCGTCCCTGATTAGCCTGTGCTCACATGCATTAAGCCCAGTTTTCCAAGAATGCTGCTCATATGTGTTTCAGTTGGGGGGCACTATTGGCGATATTGAAGGCATGCCATTTGTGGAGGCCTTCCGACAGTTCCAGTTTAGAGTAAAGAGAGAGAACTTCTGCCTTGTCCATGTCAGCCTTGTTCCACAGGTAAGCTATCTAGCTGTTTTTATGCCCCCTTTCGAAGAAAAGGGGCTATATAGTTTTCGCACTGTCCGTCAGGCGGTCAGGCCGTCAGGCTGTCGGTCTGTCACACTTTTCGTGTCCGCTCTCTAATTCAAATAGTTTTCATTGGATCTTTACCAAACTTGGTCAGAAGTTGTATCCAGACAATATCTAGGTCAAGTTCGAATATGGGTCATGCCGGGTCAAAAACTAGGTCATGGGGTCACTTAGTGCATTTTAAGGATTTAGCATGGTGTCCGCTCTCTAATTGAAGTAGTTTTCATCCGGTCTCCACCAAATTTGGTCAGAAGTTGTGTCTAGGTCAAGTTCGAATATGGGTCATGTCAGGTCAAAAACTATGTCACGGGTTCACTTAGTGCATTTTAAGGATTTAGCATGGTGTGTCCGTCACACTCTTCGTGTCCGCTCTCTAATTCATATAGTTTTCATTCGATCTTCAACAAACTTACTCAGAAGTTGTATCTAGACAAAATCTAGGCCAAGTTCGAATATGGGTCATGCCAGATCAAAAACAAAGTCAGGGGGTCACTTAGTGCATTTTAAGGATTTAGCATGGTTTGTCCGTCACACTCTTCGTGTCCGCTCTCTAATTCATATAGTTTTCATTCGATCTTCAACAAACTTACTCAGAAGTTGTATCTAGACAAAATCTAGGCCAAGTTCGAATATGGGTCATGCCAGATCAAAAACAAAGTCAGGGGGTCACTTAGTGCATTTTAAGGATTTAGCATGGTTTCCGCTCTCTAATTGAAGAAGTTTTCATCCGATCTTCACTAAATTTGGTCGGAAGTTTTGTCTAAATGCTATCTAATTTTAAACGTGGGTCATGCCCATGAATCATGCCGGGTTAAAAACTATGTCACAGGTTCACTTAGTGCGTTTTAAACATTAAGCATGATGACCGCCTCTCTAATGCAAGTTCTTTTCATCCGATTTTCACCAAACTTGGTCACAAGTTTTATCTTGACAATCTCTTGGCCAAGTTTGAACATGGCCATGCGGGCCAAAAACTGGGTCACTGGGTCACTTAGTGCGTTTATCCCACCTGCAATGCTTTTGTTTTTGAAGGAGCGAGTACCAAAGACAAGCAATGATTTCTTCTCCCACAAATGCTCTTATCAAGTTTTCTATATTTGATTTTTTATATGGAAAACGCAATCTTGCAAAAGACAAACAACATTCTTTAGGCAACAGCAGTATTTGAGAAAATCTGTTCCTGTTCAAACAGCGCATCATTACAGTTATACTTTTATGTAGTGACAAAGTTACAGTTGGGGGCATCCATGTCCTGTGGACACATTTCTTGTTTTGTTATCCATAGAACCTAGCAATAGTTTCCTTAATCTCGAAATCTTAAAGAGATTTGAAAATGGTGTCTAGCAGACCAGGACAGTTTTCCATATATATCTAATGTGTAACCTTGTGATCACTTCTTGCTCAGAACAGTTCAGTTCTATATGGTCTCAGGTGAGCTTTTAGGCATTTTCTGTCTTGTTTTCAAGTTCCTGGAAAAGTGAACAATTTTTCTTGATTTTGGAGAATGAAACGATTAGCAATTTGATAATAAGGACAACACAGAATGTAATGGACATCTGTCTTCAGGTGCCTGTCCTTCCAAAACATTGATTCATTATGCAATAATAAAATTTTAGCCCTTGAAATATCTAGAAGCTTAACTGTGTAGATTTGTAAACTTTTACAAGCCAGAACAAAAGTTCACTAGCCAAATATATATGTATGATAATGAACAACCAATTAATAATGTTTTAAACTAAATTAGAAGATATTAAATGTATTTATGTTGTAGTCCTTGACATTAAAATTTGCCACAAATATAATATTCATTCCATGGTACCTTTTTCCCATAGCCAAAAGCCACAGGTGAACAGAAGACAAAGCCTACACAGTCCAGTATACGGGAGCTGAGGGGTCTGGGCCTTTCCCCGGACCTGATCATGTGTCGGTGCACCACCCCCATTAACGACGCGGTCAGGGAGAAAGTCTCTCTCTTCTGTCATGTGGAACCACAACAGGTAAGTGGGTACTTGCTTGCCTTAATTAACACTTGTCTCTTAATGGCATTAGTTTAAGTACTCAGAGGCTAGGTCTAACTCTGTTATTCACCTAATTAGCCAATGGCTACAAAAAGACCAATTTGACTAAAGAAAATTCTATTTGGCTACAGCATTTTCTTCATTAAAACCTATAAAATAACCAAAAAAAGTAGAATTTGGCATAGAAAGTCTCAAATTTTGTTAAAGAACATGTTGAGCCATGGAAAGCCCGGCTCAGAGGCTTAAGGGTGATTGAATATTCTGAAACTAAAATTGGCAATAAATATTTGAAAAATAACAAGAATTGAAGATTAAATTATTCTAATTAACAAATTAGTATTTGTTTAGGTTAACAAACTAATAATGTTATGAGGATATATCAGAAAGGGTGTCAATGAGCCATCTATCCAGCATTTTTTTTCCCAACTGGAAAAAGTACCGGTACCAGCCCATTTGGGAAAAATGAGCGCAAAAAACCTTCGGGTCACAAGTCTTCAGATTGTGATATTGATGTATTTTGCTAACTCATTCTTAAAAATTGATAACTTAGCGTTTTTAAGTTTTCAATATTATATTTAATTAGGTTAAAGCCATAGAGCTGCATAGGGAAATTAACTAAAACTTTTCTTTTTTTTTGGAAACCTTCAATTGGGATTTTATCGGACAGCTATTGGGAAATAAGAGGTTTTTTCCCTATTGGGAAGGTGCTGTTTTCCGGTACTTTATAAAGAAGAAAAAAATCGCTGCTGTCCATGAAATACACTCGCACTATTGGTAATGTGCAGGTGTTGAGCATCCACGACCTGTCGTCTATCTACCGCGTGCCCCTGTTAATGGAAGAGCAGGGTGTATCCAAGTACATGATCAACCGTCTACAGCTTCACCCTCACATGGCCAACAGGCCCAAACGCTTCATGGCCGACTGGAAGGAGCTTGCTGACAGGTATGTCATGTTTGAGGATTGTATCTGCGTCCTCTTTGTTCAAATTGGTTATCAACTAACGTTTGACCAATATTGCCTCCACTTTTTATTCCCCCGAAGGTGGGCGTATAGTGATCGCACTGTCCGTCTGTCTGTCCATCGGTCTGCAGGGCCCTCAATCCATTTTAGGGGAAGCCGATCGCTATCCTCATGAGGGGGAATTTTCGCGGCATTTCCCTTTTTGGGGGATTTTTTTACTTACTCTCTCATTATTACATTTGTACAAGTTTGCACTATATTCATTGCTTTTTTCATAATTTAGTATGTTTGACAAGATTAAATTTAAATAGAATTGAGATATAATAATCATGAGACACATCTTTCTATAAAAAAAAAAAAATCAGGGGGAATTTTTCCCCCCAAAAGGGGAAAAAAGTATACTTTTCAGGTGGGGAACTGCGGCCGAAATTCGGCCGCAGATTTTATAGATTGAGGGCCCTGGTCTGAAATTCCGTCACACTTTGCGTTTAGGTTTTGCGTTAAGTTTTGAAAAATGTGGAAAAAGGGGGCATATGTCATCCTATGGTGACAAGCCTTGTTCTTAAAGTACTTGTTGTATACGGGATATAGGAGTTTTCTCAGATAATCTAGGGGACCATATTGAAAAAATAGGGGCTAATGAGTTGGAAAAAAAAGTTGGTAAACTATGATAGTCTGTTAATGGTAAGAATCTGTAAATGACACTAGTCTGTAAACTGGTGTATTCTTAGAACTGTGCTTGATTGGCGGAGGGATATAGAATTGGCGTTGTCCGTCCCTCATTCTGTGTGTCACAAAATTTTGAAATTCGCGGAGGATATCAATGGATTGAATTTTCTCGTTAAATTATAACTTTGGTATTCACTCAAACAGGAACTAGGAATTCACTGTAATAGTAGCGATCTCAAGTATAACAATCGAACTTTATCCATTTCTGTGAAAACAAATTTTAAGAGCGGCTCATTGATTTTTAGCTCGGCTGTTTTCAAAGAAAACCCGAGGTATTGTCATAGCCACCTCGTCGGCCACGTCTACCAAAAACTTTAACATTGACCATAACTTTTGCAATATTGAAGATTGCAACTTGATATTTGGCATGCATGTGTATCTCATGGAGCTGCACATTTTGAGTGGTGAAAGGTCAAGGCCATCTTTCAAGGTCAAAGTTCAATTTATTTTTATTTATTTATTTTATTCAAAACTGCACCCACAACGGTGCGTTGGCATCCGCTCGACGGTGCTCTTATTCAGTTTATAGAAATATAAAGCTGCTACAATAAGTTACCATGGTGCAGTTTTTGTTCAGAAAAAATCTTTATAACCAGTTAGTTTCCCTTTGCAGCTCTATGGCTTGAACCTAGGTAAATATAATATTGACAGCTTGAAAACACTTAGTTATCAATTTTAAAGTATTTGGGAGCAAAAAATCAAATACACCAATTTCCCAATTTTAGGTTTTCACAACTCGATTTTTCCCAATTTTGATGTTTTCACGACTCGATTTTTCCCAATTGGACCGGTACGGGTACTTTTCCCAATCGGACAAAAAAAATCGCTGATTACAATTTTGTCTAAGGTTTCTGATTATGCCTTTTTTCAACAGGCTGCTATGTGAGGTAACTCAACCCATGGGGTGCTTGTTCCAATTAAAGTTTTTAAGTTTAATTGATGCATGTTTTTTATTTCGCCTTATTATTTGGAAGACTTGACTGGCTTATACACGAAGTAAACATAAGGGATTTGAGATACTTTTGCTGATATAACAACAACTCAATTATTTTAATGCATGTTTTCGTGAGGTCTTCATATTTGGCAGATATGACCGGCTCCTACGGGAGGTGACCATTGCCCTGGTAGGCAAGTACACCAAGCTGGAGGACGCCTATGCCTCGGTCATCAAAGCTCTGCAGCACTCCGCCCTTGCTGTCAGTCATAGGCTCAACCTGAGGGTAGGTCTTGTATTGAAAGTNGAATAATCTTGTTATCAGTCTAGAAGACACATTTGTGATCAGACACGTGAGTGTGATCTAAACTTTTTGAAACTTGGTCAAAATGATTATCTTAGCAAGATGTAGGCCGAGATTGAATCAGGGTAACATGCTTCCAAAAACTTGTTCATGAGGTGAAATCTTAAAAACAAACTTATAACATAAGAGGCTACATTTATGATTTATTGTTGATGGAACTTGAACATAATTTGTATCTTGACAATATCTAGTCTGTGTTCAAATCAGGGTCATGTGCATACTAAATATAGGTCATGAGGTCAAATCTTATGAAAACCTTGTTACCACTGAAATAGCCACATTTACAAATCAATCTTGATGAAACTTGATCAGAATGTTTACCCTTATAATATCTGGACAGAGTTTGAACCATGCATTCAAAAACTAGGTCACCAGATCAAATCTGAGACCAAACTTGTTACCACTTTAGAGCCAACATTTATGACTTAATGTCTATGAAACCTCTTCAGAATATTTAACTTAACAATATCTAAGCTGAGTTTGATTCTGGGTCACATGCATCCAAAAACTAGGTCATTAGGTCTTATCCTAGAAAACCTTGTAACCACTGTAGAAGCAACATTAATGACACAACCTTCTAGAAACTTTGTCAGAATGTTCATTTTTACAATATATAGGCTGACTTTGAATCTTGATCATTTGTGTCGGTAAACTTGGTCACTTGATAAAATTTGAGAAACACTTTCTACCTCTAAGGAGGCGACATTTATGTATAACTCCATCTCTATAAAAACCTCTTCAGAATATTTATTTTGACAATACTTAAGCTTAGTTTGATTCTGGGTCACATGCATCCAAAATCAAGGTCATTACGTCTAATCCTAGAAAAACCTTGTTACCATTGTGGAAGCCACATTTATGACCCAACCATCTAGAAACTTTGTCAGATTGTTTATCTTTACAATATATAGTCTGACTTTGAATCTTGATCATTTGTGTCCGTAAACTTGGTCACTTGATTAAAATTGAGAAACACTTTGCCTTTCTACCTCCAAGGAGGCAATATTTATGACTCAATCTTGTTGAACACAATATCAAGGTCTAGTCATATGTCAAAAACTAGATCCATAGTAAAGTTTCCACATTTGGTTTACCCCAAACTCAGGTGAGAGCTTTAAGCAGGCATGAGAATTGTCCGCGGATTCGCGGAATTCCGCGGTTTTTATCGTCGCCAGGGCCATTTTTTAGATCGATGCAGATCCGATGAGTTTTTTTCGGGGGAGGGGGGCTAGCCGATCGTAAAAAATATTTTTCGTCTTTTTCGTCTGTACCGACCATAAAGTAAGAAAGAAAAAAACGTATATCCGAATGATACCAGGTGCGCGTTATTCAAGCCAATCGTATCGCTGCTTACATACACCGTATAGTAATCCAGCCAATTGACGTTCATGTTACGTATTAAGCAAGTTCCGGTCACAAATTTCCAAGAACTTAAACTGAAAAATAAAAATGATATGTTTGTAACGAAAAATGGATAAAATAACGGAGAAAGACTGTGCAAAGCTCAAGGATCTTGAATCCAATGTAACAAACAAATTCTCGTTTTCTTGGTTAGAGCGGGATGTTAAAGTTTGCATTGATGGACAACAGCACTCACGACTTGTGAAAACAGACTTTGTCAAAGTTAACACCCCGGGTGTCATCTTGTGCGAATTGTGTCAAAAGAGTGTCAATTATGGAAGCCGAGGGTTCATAGCAATAAATGACCACATTAAATCACAAAAACATGTTTTGCGTTTGAAAAATAAGCTGCAGTCATACAGCATAGAATCGTTCATGAAAAAGGTAGGTAAATTGTCAAAAAATAAATAAATCACAAAGTAAAAATTATTCAAGCTTTTATCAAGAATATTGCACATTAAAGTAAATAATATTACTTAAGATTCTAAACAGTCAGTTGTTTTATGTATTTTAAATTCCAATAAAGTTAGTAATTTTAAATGAATTTGAGTTACAGTTTATGAAGTGAATTACCCAAAATTAGCATGTGAGACTGAAACTGGATGTTTTACATTATACTTAATGCTTTTTATGCTCCACATTTTGTAATTTTATGCAGCACTTACCAATGTTTATCAGTTGAAGAAAAATATTCACATATGAATGATAGATTTTAAATGATCACTTGGTACATACTAAATGTATTTTTCAGCCTGAAGATGGATCCATCAAGAATGCCATCGGTATTAACAGCGCCAACGCCACAAAACCAGACAATCCATTTCAGACTGTGCAGATGTGTGATCGTGTGTCAAATGCTGAGGTACTAAATTCAAATCTGAATATTTATAACACGATCGCCTCACTGATATACATTACTAATTTACTGTCTGAAGTCTTTGTAGCCTTAATAAGGCGTTATTCCTATTCCAAAAAGAATATGATAACTGAAAGCTAAAAAATATGTTAAATAATTGTTCATATAAAATTTAACATTTCACAACACAGAAGTTATTAGGTATTATATGTATTTCACCTTGAAACTTTTGTTAAACAAAGACCAAAACAATGCCCGTATTAATTTTATGACGCATACATCACAGTTGACCTGTTCCTGTTTGCAGGCAATGCTGTTGGGCTTCATTGCCGAAAACTCACTGCCTTTCACCATGGCCCCCAAGCTTGTGGATTTAGCCAAAGGCTTAGCAAAAGACACCAAGTCTTTAAACCACCTGTCAATGGATAGAACCTCAGCGTCATACAAAATGAAATTTGGAATGGGGAAGACATATTTTGATAGAACAGTGTCCAACATGAAACGGTTCAAGTTTTCCCTCAACATGGATGAGAGTACAAGCACAAATCTGCACAGAGTCTTGACAGTACTTGTCAGCTACTTCTCACCAGAAATGTCATCAGAAGTAGTAGAACATTTTACCTCTATTGACTTGATCAAAGTAGATTCAGCGACTATTACGAATCACATTATTGACTTGTTTGCGTCTCATGACATACCCTGGACAAATTTGACATCTGTGTTGATGGACTCATGCAACGTGATGAGAGGTTGTAAATCTGGTGTTGAAGCAAGACTCCGTGACATGGCTCCACATCTTCTAGATATAGATGGTGATACGTGTCACCATATTCACAATGCCTCTAAAAAGCTGTGTGAACCATTTGAGTTTTGGGTTGAAAGGTTGTTCACTGACATTCACAATGATGTGAAATGGAGCACAGACGTAAGGGACATGATGAAAGAGGTAGCAACCTTAATTGGGATAAAATTCACCATGCCTGAGCAGTTTGTGTCCCACAGGTGGCTTTCCTGTTATGATGTTGCATTGAACACCAAGCGCTTGATGGATGTGTACCGTGTTGTGTACTATGCGTTCATGGACAAATCTCAGCGTTCATTGTACAAGTTGGTGGTGAATGACATACTCATAAAAAGGGAAGTGAGCGAAGATGCTGAAAGGAGAGTGAAGGAAATTCAGATGGAGCTGTCCCGAAAGAATATGACAAAAGATGGAAAGGCAAGAAAACAACGTATCATTGAACGTTTGTTGGAAAGATATACAAAGACTGAACTGGTACTGAACTTCTATGTTTCTGTGCTGCCCATGCTTAAGTCATATGTAGTGTTGTTTGAGACAAAGGAACCCTTGATCCACAAGCTCATTGATAAACAAGAAGAATTGATGACCAAGTTTCTAGCATGCTTCATTGTCCCAGATGCAGTAGCAAACAAGTCTGGAAAGCAGCTGATGAATTTGGATCTCACCAGCAGTGAAATAATGCTCAAGGATAAGGACATGTTTGTGGGAGCTTCCAATCAGAAACTGATCCGTGAAATAAGAAGTAAGGGCCCGGTGAGTAAGGACATAAATGTGAAGACATTCCGTAAGCAAGTAGCATCTGCCTACATCAATTGTGGCAAGTACATGCAGAAAAAGCTACCTCTGGCTAACCCAGTGCTTACTTCTGCTTCAGCAATTGATCCAATTATCAGAACCAGTGTGCACACTTCAGCACTATTGAATAAGCTGCCAACATTAGTGCATGAAGTTCTTCATGGTGAAGAAGAAGAGGAGAAGTATGCTACTGAGGTGAAAGATTATCAGGTTGATAGATGCTTACCTTCACACAGTGGACTTCGAATTGATCGTTGGTGGGCAGCTGTGAATGCCACCGGCAGGTACCCTACACTTTGCAAAATGGTGTTGAGTTTGATTAGCTGTTTTCATGGACCCCAAGTTGAAAGCAGTTTCAATGTGATGGGAGACATTTTGAATTCTAGGACTGGGAGAATGAAAATAGAAACATACAGTGCAATCCAGTCGTCAAGGTATGGCCTTGCCAGCCATGGCATTGATGCAGTGAAGCAGTTTGAAAGACACGATGCAGCAAAAGATCCAGTGGACAAATTGCTCTGTCAAAATCTGCGGTCTGCTGCAATGCGGTACAAAAGACAACAAGAAGAAACCAGAGCTGCAGAGATGGAAAAAAGGAAAGACCATCCTTTGAAAGAAAAGCAGCTTGAAAGTAAATCTGCCAACAAAAAACTCCAAGCAGAGTTTGCCATTACTGATGCTGCTCGCCATGAGGAAAGAATGGCGAAAAAAAGAAGACAAGAAGTCCTCACCGACCTTGCAGCCAAAAAGAGGAAATGAACTGGGGCTAAATTTATGAGGCTGACTGAATTATAGCTTTCAAATTCAATAATGCTAAAATGATAAACATTAAGCAGAGGCTCACGGTTTGTAATGTAAAATAAGTGGGTATAATTTGAAAGCAGGAACTTGTTCATTTAATGAATGTTCTGTTATAATTACTGTTAAATGAGTTTTAAGAAACAGTGAAATATCAATTTTGTTAACATCTAGTCACTACAAGAACTTTTATTACTTCACATCTAGTCATTGCATTTATTATGTCTGTGATTCTTGTATGGTAATTTTAAATTATTATTGTTCTAAAGTGTATGTATTTTTTTTGTATTAATGATGAAGTTTCTGGTGTGTTTTTGAGGATGTATAACATGCCATGAGATTCTGTGTGAACCATATCAGTTTAAAAGACTACCATCTAGTCACTACAAGAACTTTTATTACTTCACATCTAGTCATTGCATTTATTATGTC
>VMBQ01003476.1:0-56123 GCA_007657795.1 Dreissena rostriformis
AAAAAACAAGAAATAAAGCAAACACTTTTGTACAGATTATACAACCTATCTGAAAGATTGAACGCTAAATTTGTTCACAGCACTGATAAACACTATTCAAAACTTGAGTAAAGTATCTGGACTCAAACTAAATACACTAAAATGCATCTTATTCAATTAAATTATGCGCGTTGGTTCATTAAACATACACAAATTATATTTAAGAAATACAAACATTTTACTTGGACCGCAGGAGAAGCCAAAACACTGGGTTTTACTTCACAAATGATGAAAATCGAAATATAGACAAAATTATTCAACCAAAATTGCAAGCCTTAAAAAATTGTTTAAAATAGTGGCATCACAGAAAATTTACACTTCTCGGAAAAGTCACTGTGGTCAAAAACATTTGCCCTACCAAACATTATGTACACAGTGTCAGCACTCCCAAATCCTAATAATGATATAATACAAACAATTAATAAATCTATATTCCTTTTTGTATGAAATGGTAACCTTGAAAAAATAAAACGAACCACCCTTGTTAAACCAATTGAGCAGGGGTAGCTAAAATTCACTGTCATCTTGTCTTTGAATGTTCACTAAAATGACAAGCATAGTGTTTTGAATTTTTAAAATGTATTCATCAGAGATGTCATTGCTTTCTGAAATAATAACACATTACTGGAACAAAACAAGGTACAAAACACTAAACAGTGTGTAAATATGTATCTAATTTACAACAAGCCTTAAAAGAAAATAAAACCAAACACGAAAAGAAAAACATGGGAAAAAAATAATGTCCTCCTATAAACCAAGTATAGACTGGAAACTTGTTTATATAACAACATTTAAAGCCATAATAGATAATACTTTACGCAATTTTCAATACCGACTAATTCATATTTGTATAAATGTAATTTAATATCTTCAAGTCTCCGCCCTTTTTCTTCAAGTTGTAAGGAAAAAATTATACATGTTTTATGTGAATGTAATTCTGTATGGCGGGAGCTTACAGTATTTTTTAAATAGTAAACACACTCGTCATAGATCTTAATGTAAATGATATTGTATTTGGTACTAAAAAAGGAGGCACTTATAATCAAGTGATAAACTATATAATTATGCTAATGAAGTCTTACTTATTTAATACTTAATCAATAGCCGAAAAGCCAAATATTGAGACATTCAAACATGCTCTAAGAATGAAAATTATATTAGAAAAGCAAATTGCCTTTGAAAAAGATCAAATTGATCAACATTATAAAAAATGGAACAACGTTGCAATAACACCTTAAAGAATCTTGCTTATATCCTCATCACCGTAGGATGTTTCCTTTTTTATCTCGTTTATCTCTCATAATGTTTCCCTTCTTTTTGTTGTTAGTAAAATTTTATCAATTCTACCTCTCTCTTGTTAATTTACAGAGCTTCTCCCCTTTCTCTTTCACTCTTTACAAAAATGCTATAGCATCGTCTCAAAGCTGTATTTTATGGCAACAGTATTAAGCAGTAGCAAGTTTATACTTAAACAATAACGTGCTGTTGTTAATATATACCTAAATCACGTGTTTGCACATCAATACTTAATTTATATGACACTTTAGTGGAAACAAATACCAAAACGTTATGCTGCTTCATATGTATAATCATGTTGTAATTGAGATGTATGTAGAAAATTAATAAAAAAAAAAAAAAAAAAAAAAAAAATTTTTTNACATCAAGTAATAAAGCCGTCTAGAACAGCGATGTCGGTCAACCTCAATTAAAACGATATATGATATAAATATTCTTCTACTTGTCAAAAGCAAACATTTATTCCCGTTATGCTTAGAACTCCCCGCTAATGTTTTGTTAGAACGATAAGGATAGATAATTGAGTGTTCCCAAAAAATATGAAAGTATCAGAATATTGTTCTCCAACCCTCCATTAAATAATGCTAGTTAGAGAAAAGCTGTAAACAGAAATTTTGTAAAAATAAAACCACTGAGGACTTGCTCAACGATGTTAAAGTTGTTAATAAAAGCTGCATTGCATGTATGCTGATATAAATATCGTATCGAAGAATTACATAGATCTATACACATATACTGCATACATTAAAAAATAATATAATGTGTGAACAAAAAAGTAATAAATGTTATTATTTTTAACCCTTTTCTACCAGTTACTACCATGAACATAGCTAAAATATATTGTGTTCACAATAACGTAATACATGTTATTATTGTAAACTGTTTTCAAACAAGTAACTTACGTTAAAGTGGCCAACAAAACACACGTGTTATTATATGGGTAAGTTTTAAATAACGTTTGTAAATATATAATCATCGTGAAAGAATACTGTATTTATTTATCTTAATACAATGATATTTAGGTAAAGTATCCATACAAACAATTGTTTCAAAACTAAAAATTTTAGTTTTGTACGTCTTCTGCAACGTTTTATATTATTATGAACGTTTACGGTCAAATAAATAATTTGCTAAATTATAAGCGATCCTGAAACCGGTTTGCTATTTTTTTTTTTATTACAAATTATTGACCACGTGATTGTTTAAAGTAATGAAATTAATCAAGTGTGCAAATAAATTCGACCTTGTAATTTGTAAACTCAATAAACAATGTAATTTTTTTCCAGTAACCGTTGTCTCTCCAACACTAACAGTCGATGACTCGTTACAACCAAACATAAAATGCATACAACAACATTTTCCAAATACGTACAGATATAACAGATTTCCCAAATAATATTCAGTTAATATAAAAATACTTGAATAATGGTTTTACAGAGAAACTGGCTACTGTTTTTTCACAATAAAGAGAACAATCATATAATAAATGTTTATCGAAATGTAAAACAAAATGCATACGCTGATTTACAAGCAACAAAACGACATAAAAATGCCTTACAGCATTGTTTTTGGGGCCAAACTTGAATCCAGGTCTACGTTTCGTTGCAAAAAATAAAGAAAACCATAAGCCATTAAATTCCTTAATTCACAGTCATAAGTTAAAATCAGTGTCAGATAAAATCAGATATATTCATCCAAAAATTGTTTTAACAGCCATCGATCAATACAACAGTAGGTTTACCTATAATCCTGAATGAACTGATTATTTCATATCAGAAACGACAATCTTACAGAACAATAAAGTGACGGGCTTTGCCTAAAGTACACTCTACGATGAATGCCGACAAAAGCCGATATTGAAAACTAATGCGAAAGTTTATAACGGTTACACTACCTTAAATCAAGCAGTCTTTGTATATTTACTTGCTATGAACTACTGATTATATTATTTACTTTCGCAACAACTTCCTGTCCTCAAGTTAGGGCAATGGCATCCGCCTGAATACCATCCGCCATTATAGCAATGTTCATTGCAGCGCTCACAAAATCTCTTTTCGTAACGCAAGGCACATGAATAGCACGTATGGCAATGCTCTCCTCCCCCACAACTTCGGGTGCATGTATCCCAACCACCACAGTCTCCATAGGTGTTCCATGTACACGATTTCACTGTAATTAAAAAAGTTAAATCATCAAACTGCTTTACAACAGATACTCAGATGCACACATTATGTAGATAATACATGGTTAAGCATAATTTATATTATTATTTGCATTATTTACCTGTTACGCGTATAAGATACACAATGACTAGTATAGATGAAATGTTTAATGACGCCATTCATGTAAGCGTGATATCTCTTTCATTTCAATCAACTATTAAAACCAAGTGAGAGAACGACTTAGTATCAAACCGTTTATACCTAAGCGTTTTAATTTTAGATAAGCAAAGGAAAAGTCGAGTTTAAAATATCTGATACAAATATCAAATATCAGTTAAGACCCATATTTGGCAGTTTGCTCTAGACAATATCGGTATTTTAATGGAAGTGTTATCATTTAATGATAAAAGGTTAGGCTAGGGTAACACAGATAACGCAACTCATATAAACAAGTTTTTGTTGTACTTTTTCATCATTTAAAGCGACGTTATATTTATACATGTTTTTAAGTTTAAAGCAGAAATTCATACAGATGTTCGATAAAGGAAACAAATTACACTTCCAAATGAAACATTACACATATTTATACAAGACGCCGCATTGAAATATGTAAGTTATTGAAGTACTGTATACTTTAATTCATTATATACGTATTATAATAGTTAGTAATTTAATGTTAAACCTTCAACTTAAGTAAAGAATACAGTCAATATTTTCGCACGTAGGGACCCCTATAACCATACATTTTCTTAAAGAGCATTCTAGCTAAATGCATTTAAGATATAAAAAAGGTATGTCATGCGATATTAAAAAAACTGGATATGTCCGTTCATCATCGTATATGCCCTATATTGTTTCAATAATAATCGCACGTGTTAATAGCATTACGAGCATGCCCTGAAGGCATGAGACGAATACGCTACGTCAAGGTAATGATAACATTTGAAGGTCAAAATACTCACGTTGGGTAAATAAATGTCCTTTGGTTTCCATTGGTTTTGTAAAGACACTCACCGATGATAAATTAACCGCTGATGTTTTCAACATTAAAGTACCACTGGGGGCTGACGACGTCAAAGCGTAGACCGTTTCTCTACGACGTCGAGTATATGTTTTACTACGAAACATTGTGTCAATACATTACTTAATCAGACGAGTTTCATCTTTTATAGTACTTATGGATAAGAGAATGGAACATCCAGTAATGGTAGGTACTTATTTTCAATAATAAACTTATTACAAATGCGCGTAGTTGCAACCGTTATATTGATTTTGAGCTAAACTCGAAATATATTTATTTGAAGTTATGCATAAGGCGGTTATTCTGTTAAAAAAAGCCAATTACAGTAACTTAACCTAAATGAAACTACATGTTACTTTGATACACTGTACATTAAACATTTTAAAGTACAAAACAGGTTACTAACATATATTTTAATCATTCAAACGCTTTGTTTGGAAGGAAATTACTAGTCGCTTTATGTATAGGTTTTGCACAGAGTATGTATTGGTTGTGCAACGACCTACAAATAAAATGTATAGGTTACTCAACGAAGTTTCTGTAGTAAAACATAAACCCGACTTCGTAGAGAAACGGACTACGCTTTGACGTCGTGAGTACGATTGCAAAAGTGCCACTTGAAATTAGTTCAACAACTTCCTTGTTTGTGAATATTGACTTACTGATTAAATGAGAAGAGTCCGACATTTGTTGAGAATAAAATAAGAGTCATCGAGATGAAATATGACCAGCACTTAAGTAAAATACTCAAAACAAACGACGACATCGGCAAGATGTGTATAGTCTTGCCGCACTTGATTTAATATTTAAATCACATATCTTTGCAACATGATGAATTTTCTAAAAGATGGACAAAGACCTGATGAGGACTACGCTTAATATTTGATAGACTAAATAACATGAATTTTAGATTGAATGGTTTAAAAGTCAAAAGAAAGGAACATTTTAATCATGTATTTAAACGCAACAAATAAGCAATGATTACTTAACGTGCGAAGTTTATTTTTTAAATATAAATATTAATTACCAATTAATTTGGTTTAAACACTATTTATTTAGATCGTAGAAAGTACATAATAAGCAATACAATACAAACATACATGCTATTTTAGAACTATATACAAGGCAGGTAGAAATTGCAGTATTGCTTAACATAAAGGCTGTAGAATACAATTTGACAGAATTGAGAAGAAAGCTCGAGGCTTATGCTATGTCTCTCTTCTGTCAGTTAGAAGCGCTGCTGTTATGGTGTAAACAACCAAATTTATAACAACAATTTTAAAAATGACAAAATTACGAACAATATAGTACAGTGATAGGTATTTGAATACCGTTTAGAAACGGGGAAAAAAAATGAAAAAATGTATACGTTGTAATACAAATAGTATAGCAGAGTAGTGTAGATAGCAAAAAAGCTAAAATGTTAAGAATGAAAGGGAAAAAAGTGAAAGAGTAGAGTTTCAGAATAAGAGAATTTGCGGTAGGAAAAGAAGTAGTTGCAGGACGGGGCATCGTTAGCAGAATATGGTTTGTTCCTGAAATGGAGTAGAGTTAGAATCTATGACTATCTCGGATGAAAGACTGAACATGTTTGAATATTAATGAATCTACTTCGTATGATCCGTCTTTAACACCAAAAAGAAGTAGTTGCAAAGTTATGGGTTGGAAACTGGACAGATTGTCGAAAAGGATAACTCTTTTCACGGTATAAATGGGGCAATTAAAGAAAAAATGATATGTATCTTCAATCTCACCACATTGACAATATGGACTTTGTACAATATTTTTCGCATACAAATGTTCATTTAAGCTGCTACAGTGCATTCGTAAACGTGCATGTAGAACATTAGACTGCCGCTCTCCATCGTAGTAATGCTGGGGAATAACTTTTTTATCTTTGTTTAGATTTGCTTTGAAAGCTGAGAGAGAAGGAGCTGATCTTACCGATTCCGGTAGATTGTTCCATAAGTTTATGGTTGATGGTAGGAAAGATCGTGAAAAAAGTTGTGATTTACATTGAATGCTGCGAATATTGTTAGAATTACGAAGTTGATAAGCCGATCTTTCACCAACGCTAGAGGGGATCAGTGAACACAAATAGGGGGGTGATATTGAATTATACATTTTATAGAAATTGGTTAGTTTATGTTTTGTTCTCCTATTTTTTAATGGTTCGAGAGCCGTTTCATTATATAGATTCTGCAAAGATGCTAAACGTGTTCCCCCGCTAATTATTCTTGCTGCGTCCTGTTGAATCTTTTCAAGTTCTATTTCATCATGTGAAGTAATGTTGTCCCAGACTACATCAGCATATTCGAGAATTGGTCTGATGAATGTTGTGTATATCAATAGAAGGGACTTTCTGTCGAGCGTAAACTTAAACGTTCGCATTAAATTGATTCTCTGCCATGCTTTCGTCTTGATTGATTCAATGTGGTCATGCCAGGAACATGAATCAGACAAATTTAAGCCGAGATGTTTATGAGACGAAACCTCAGTGATTTGGCAGTCGTTGAGAAAAAGAGGGGGATGGATTGGGCGGTTGACCTTTCTAGATATTACTAAGGATTCGGTTTTTGATGGATTGAACGTAACCAACCATTTATCAGCCCAGGAATGGATTGTTGCAAGATCAGAATTAAGATGATAAGCTGCATCAATCGGGTTGTCGACGATTATATATAGAGCAGTATCGTCTGCAAATAGGCGAATAGGACAGTGAATATCTCGTACAATGTCGTTAATGTATATTAGAAAGAGGAGGGGCCCTAAGATAGACCCTTGAGGAACACCAGCATTTATCGGTAATGGGTCAGATTGACAGCCGGAGATTACAACACACTGGGTCCTCTCATGTAGGTAGTCTTTTAACCAAGATAGAAGATTGCCCGAGATACCACTTAGTCGGAGCTTGTGAATAAGTCCTTCATGCCATACTCTATCGAATGCCTTAGAAATGTCACAAAATACGGCTCTAACCTCTTTACCTTCGTCAAGGGCTTTAATAAAAGAGTGATATACTGAGATTAATTGGTTGACAGTGGAATCTTTTGGTATGAAACCTGATTGAAATGGGGTTATAAAATCGGTAGCCCTTAGATGGTTAAAAATATATTTGTGGAGAATTCTCTCCAGACATTTACTTAAAACGCTTAAAAGGGAGATCGGTCTATAATTTCCAACATCCTGAGGATCAGACTTTTTGTGAATTGCACAAACAATTGCTTCTTTCCAGCTCCGTGGGACCCTACCAGAACTGATGGAACAATTGAAAAGATTTTGTAATGGACCTGCAATCTCAGATGCAATTTGCTTTAGGACTTGACTATTTATTTGGTCCGGACCTGATGCCTTTCCCGTTTTCATTACTTTTATGGAATCTAAGACATCTTGACGGGAAATGATGAGATCTTGTAAGNATGATAAGTAATGATATAAAGAAAACAAAAATCCTCTGTGATTCAAACCAGTTCTTCATCTTCCTCTTCGCATATCTTATTGAACCATCCATTTGTAAAAAATAATAATATGTAATAACAAATAATGAAATCCGAGTACCGCTTTCGCTATGTTTTTTTTCTCTCTAAATTCCGGACATATAAAATGCGATATGCATGTTCAACTAGCATGTGACTTATTTCATTTAAAAGTAGAACGCGGTTTTCGCAGACTGTCAGGTTAAGGTCCTTATTAACAACGTTGTTACAACACATTTGTGGGTGCACATTTACGCTTTTTAATAGAAACGCCGTCAACCGTGATATAGCTGAATTTTTGAAGTGTTTTTAAAGGTACAGTGGAAGTTGTTTTTAAAGGGACAGTGGGCGTTGTTTTAAAGGGACAGTGTTTTTTATAAAAGGCACAGTGGAGGTTGTTTTTAAAGGGCAGTGCTCAGTTTATGCGCTGTTCATTCAGCGCTCGGGAATCTATACGAACAGAATAGATAAAATATTGGCAGTATTATATTTAATCTCGAATAAAAGAAGCACAAAACAAGTTGTCGTCTTTGCACCTTTAAAAAGAAATACATTTAAAAAGGTATTCGACGTAATTAAAATTATTATTCTCACAAGGCCGGTAAATTAATTTTGAACAACTAAACTTCATTATAATAGTACACACATTACTTAAAGGCTTACACAATACCATTTACCATATGTGTTTAATTAAATACAAATAATTATAAAAATGCATTCTGCATTTTTGCAATAATTCACGATACGTGTCATATAGCTATGAACGGCTAAAACAAACATTCTATATTAACATAACAAATGATGTTAACAGATTAAGCATATTTGAACATAGTTTGACTTCTCGAAATCGAGCGAATGGTCGCTCGTTCATTAAATAATAATCCCTTTGTGATAATAAATACAACTGCTGTCTGTGAAGGCCGTCGACGTTGAGTATTGGATATAGTGTCCGCCTAGCGTCATGTCATGGGTCTGATCCAAACTGAGGGAGCATCCTTTGATCTCCCACAAACACAACAAGTACTGTTTCCCACGAAACGGTCCCGAGAGCGTTTCAATGAGCCTCCGGCTTTTGATAAGAGAACACAGAACAGGCAAATCTTAGACAATTTATTTTAATACAGGGATGACATACACTTGACTAATCTTTATGAAGACAATAGTGTGAAAAAATCAACAAAAACATGTACACAACCTATCAGGAGTTCAGATGTTTATTGTAGCTTTTAAGAAATATATCAGTTTAATTTAAAACGATTTCATCATCATCATCATCATCATCATCATCATCATCATCATCATCATCATCATCATCATCATTTACATCATCATCATTATCATTATCATCATCATTATCATCATCATCATCATCATCATCATTTTCTTCTTCTTCTTCTTCATCATCGTCATCATCATCATCAGCAGCATCATCATCATTATCACCATCCGCCTTCTCGTCATCATAATCATAAATATAGCTTTCAATAAAACAACAACAACAACACAGAATTATTATTTATGCGTGTTTTGTTATTTACATTGTCTGTTGTGTTTGTATTTTGTAATACAATACGTGTTGATTGTTCTGCATTTCATACATAAATGTTAAGTACTCGAGAAAAAAATAACAACAAAGTAAGGCATTTTTTACGAATATTCTTTACATCTATCAACGTGACACTTAAGTAGAACATGACACGTGATTGCGGATTACGTAAATACGCGTGTGAAACGAAACGATTTGTTAGCGTGATATATGTTCCCCAAATATATTAATGGACTATGCTTCCTTTCATGAGGTTTTCTTTCATTTAGGACGTTTTCGTGCATAAACATTGATTTGAATTGAATTAATTAAAAAAAATACTAACACCGTCCTAATGTTATATTAAAATATGTAGGTTTATTTATTAAAAATTGACACGCACTGATTTAATATTCAAACAAATTATGCCATGTATGGGGTATTAAAGTATTACACGAATTTATTTAAATGCGATCATGGAGCAATAAATTATGTTTAACTAATAAAAATGGTTTTAATGCCTAACCACCGTGAAATTGTGATACATTATCTTCATTAATCAGATTGACAAATGTAACTGTTACACTCGCTTTATGTTAAATAATGATGAAGACCTATGGTTCGTATAAGAATCTTCCCAAACCGCAATCATATTCTCGTGTGAACAAATTTGGAAGCTTGTGAACATGCACCAGCTGCCAATAAGACGAATGAAGTTCGCATCTGGCTATCTTGCGGTGCGTGAAATCGGTGATCATTTGTCAATATTGCTGAACACATAATAGAAAAATAATCAAGTACTTGAATGTGTAATACATATAGGATCTGGCATGAGTTGTCATATCATACCAAATTTTATTAAACGTGTTCAGGAATTTTGTTAGTAAGCGAGCCTTTGGCGAGCTTACTTACGAATTTCCTGGACGAGTTTTATATAATATGGTATGATATGACAACGAGTGTCAGATCTTTTTTATCATATGCTTTTAAATTAGCAAATTAAATGAATATTTACGCAAACATTATCATAAATCCCGAATGTTGTTTACATTTCGTGACGTCATTTGACGTTGCAACGTCATTTCAGCACAATCACAAAATGCGATTGGTCAATAAACGAAAACTAAGCCACTGAAAACCCTTAAAAAGTATATTACACATGTGTAATATAAAAATACATGTTATGGTTATATTACATGGGAAACAGGGTTTGGCATGTGATAAAAATAAGGTTGGCTTTCAGACCACCACTAATTATTGTGTACGAATAATAAACAAGGAATGACCTATTTACACACATAAAAAAACTAATTTACTTTATACGTAAATACAAAATTCATGTACGGAGCTGGTTCAATGTCATGGTCGACAAACCGTTCATGTTACTGTTCGACAAACCTTAAAACAAGTCGAAAGTGCATTACAGAATGATTACTGTGACCCGAGCTGCATGAATGCAAACAAGAATCCTGCGTCATACGAAAGTAGGTTTAATGCCATATGCGACAAGCGTAGCTCAAAATGAGACCACGAAGTCCCGGACACGGTGGTCTGGAGCTACGCGGGTCGCGTATAGCATAAGACCCATTTTCGCACGACGCGGATCATATGCATAATAATGACAATGCATCAATTTCTGAAGTACATATATACATACAATTTATAACGAAATGCGGATCAAGTCCATATGCACCATGCCAGAATCTACTTCTTACATGAAATTTTACAATTGCAGCACGTTTGAGGTTGAACCCCACAAAGCTCCCTGTTCACAACATTCCACATATCGGATGAGCTCATAATTAATCATTTTTACTGTATTTCATTGAAATGAAAATATCTTCTCCTATTTTACCGTTCAATTCACAATGCAATCCGTTGAGGTACATATGTATTTACGTTGGGTATGTTTTGAACATATCTCTCGCATCAGCGTGAGGTATCGTTAGGTGTAAACCGTTTAAGCAACCCGCCCATTAAACTGTGCAAAGCTATTGCGCGAAATAATGTCAAGTTTATGTTAAGTGCTATATAACCTGGCCATTCTGTTGCTGTTTATTTGTATAAACTATTCTATTAACTCCATTTGATTTATTCAGATTACAGGTGACCAGTATTTACCAAACTAAACCTGTATATATTAAGTGCATGCGTGCCTGTTTAATTTTAATAATTTGCACTTGTATAAGTATATCAAGTTAGATAAGAAACGTATAGAATATTAATTTGGAATGGTGCAAAATGTAATTCGACTACACGTGTCTCATACATCAAATAGCATTCTCCTAACACAAGCTTAATAACTTCGTAATGTGGTCCATTCACATTTATCTTTAAATCTTTATTATGTGCACTGACTGAACGCGAATTTCACTTGTGTAGTTTTTTTTAGTAATGGGGCGTTCTATTATGAATGAAAAGAAAAAGATTATATGAACAAAATATGTCGCGATAACCCGTTTGCTTGTATAATAAATGTTCTAATTGTTACGCAAGTACAAATCCAGAGCTTATTATTTTTTTATGTTTTTTATTGCGTGTGAAATAGGTGTATCAATTTTCCCGCTCCTATTGTAAGCATACAGAAATTAAGCTAGCAAGAGGATAACGAAGACTGTGTTCTTTCCTTTATATTTAACCAGAAACACGTGTACGTCAGAAGGTCACGGATGTTCCCTTCTGTATGTCACTGGGAACTGAACCGGGTGTTGTGGGGCACAATTAAAACCTATCAGGTGTTCAGATGTTTATTGTAGCTTTTAAGAAATGTATCAGTTTAATGTAAAACGAGTCATTGATTGTAAGGATTCTAACCTTACTAAATACTGACGAGCAGCATCCTCCACCTCCTCCTCCTCCTCCCCCCCTCCCCCCTCCTCCTCCACCTCCTCCCCTNATTTATTAAAAATTGACACGCACTGATTTAATATTCAAACAAATTATGCCATGTATGGGGTATTAAAGTATTACACGAATTTATTTAAATGCGATCATGGAGCAATAAATTATGTTTAACTAATAAAAATGGTTTTAATGCCTAACCACCGTGAAATTGTGATACATTATCTTCATTAATCAGATTGACAAATGTAACTGTTACACTCGCTTTATGTTAAATAATGATGAAGACCTATGGTTCGTATAAGAATCTTCCCAAACCGCAATCATATTCTCGTGTGAACAAATTTGGAAGCTTGTGAACATGCACCAGCTGCCAATAAGACGAATGAAGTTCGCATCTGGCTATCTTGCGGTGCGTGAAATCGGTGATCATTTGTCAATATTGCTGAACACATAATAGAAAAATAATCAAGTACTTGAATGTGTAATACATATAGGATCTGGCATGAGTTGTCATATCATACCAAATTTTATTAAACGTGTTCAGGAATTTTGTTAGTAAGCGAGCCTTTGGCGAGCTTACTTACGAATTTCCTGGACGAGTTTTATATAATATGGTATGATATGACAACGAGTGTCAGATCTTTTTTATCATATGCTTTTAAATTAGCAAATTAAATGAATATTTACGCAAACATTATCATAAATCCCGAATGTTGTTTACATTTCGTGACGTCATTTGACGTTGCAACGTCATTTCAGCACAATCACAAAATGCGATTGGTCAATAAACGAAAACTAAGCCACTGAAAACCCTTAAAAAGTATATTACACATGTGTAATATAAAAATACATGTTATGGTTATATTACATGGGAAACAGGGTTTGGCATGTGATAAAAATAAGGTTGGCTTTCAGACCACCACTAATTATTGTGTACGAATAATAAACAAGGAATGACCTATTTACACACATAAAAAAACTAATTTACTTTATACGTAAATACAAAATTCATGTACGGAGCTGGTTCAATGTCATGGTCGACAAACCGTTCATGTTACTGTTCGACAAACCTTAAAACAAGTCGAAAGTGCATTACAGAATGATTACTGTGACCCGAGCTGCATGAATGCAAACAAGAATCCTGCGTCATACGAAAGTAGGTTTAATGCCATATGCGACAAGCGTAGCTCAAAATGAGACCACGAAGTCCCGGACACGGTGGTCTGGAGCTACGCGGGTCGCGTATAGCATAAGACCCATTTTCGCACGACGCGGATCATATGCATAATAATGACAATGCATCAATTTCTGAAGTACATATATACATACAATTTATAACGAAATGCGGATCAAGTCCATATGCACCATGCCAGAATCTACTTCTTACATGAAATTTTACAATTGCAGCACGTTTGAGGTTGAACCCCACAAAGCTCCCTGTTCACAACATTCCACATATCGGATGAGCTCATAATTAATCATTTTTACTGTATTTCATTGAAATGAAAATATCTTCTCCTATTTTACCGTTCAATTCACAATGCAATCCGTTGAGGTACATATGTATTTACGTTGGGTATGTTTTGAACATATCTCTCGCATCAGCGTGAGGTATCGTTAGGTGTAAACCGTTTAAGCAACCCGCCCATTAAACTGTGCAAAGCTATTGCGCGAAATAATGTCAAGTTTATGTTAAGTGCTATATAACCTGGCCATTCTGTTGCTGTTTATTTCTATAAACTATTCTATTTGATTTATTCAGATTACAGGTAACCAGTATTTACCAAACTAAACCTGTATATATTAAGTGCATGCGTGCCTGTTTAATTTTAATAATTTGCACTTGTATAAGTATATCAAGTTAGATAAGAAACGTATAGAATATTAATTTGGAATGTTGCAAAATGTAATTCGACTACACGTGTCTCATACATCAAATAGCATTCTCCTAACACAAGCTTGATAACTTCGTAATGTGGTCCATTCACATTTATCTTCAAATCTGTGTTATGTGTACTGACTGAACGCGAATTTCACGTTTGTAGTTTTTTAGTAATAGGGCGTTCTATTATTATATAATGAATGAAAAAAAAGAAAGATTATATAAGCAAAATATGTCACGATAAACCGTTTGCTTGTATAAGAAATGTTCTAATTGTTACGCAAGCACAAACTTGCGGGAGAACAATCCAGATCTGAAACTTTTTATTTTATTGCGTGTGAAATAGGCGTATCAATTTTCCCGCTCCTATTGTAAGAAAACAGAAATAAAGCTAGCAAGAGGATAACGAACACTGTGTTCTTTCCTTTATATTAAATCAGAAAAACGTGTACGTCAGAAGGTCACGGATGCTCCCTGCTGTTTGTCACTGGGAACTGAACCGGGTGTTGTCGGGAACAATTATTATAAATGGGTGGCGCTCTGAGAAAAGTGGCTTAAATGCAGTGCGTAAAGATTAATCCCATATTAGCTTGTGCAGACCGCACTGGCTGATCAGGGACGACATTTTCCACTTTTATTATATTTTTCGTTTAAAGGAAGACTTTTCTTGACGAAATCCAGTTTAGGCGGAATGTGTCGTCCCTGATTAGCCAGTCTGGACTACACAGGCTAATCTGGGACGGCACAATGTAAACTTAACCATTTTCCTCCCTGATTAAGCTTTGCGGACTATAAAAACAGGTCATTTACATTTTGAGCAAATACACCCATCTTAAAGCAGTATACACAGTTGTTTCATGTAATATTTTAGCGCTTTTCATACATTTTGTTGACTTGACTGAAATAGATGTCTTCTAATTTTGTATAGCTCTGAACGTCTCTTATGCATGTCGGCGCGGATACTGTTGATTGAATACCGGTAGTACGAAATTTATTGTTGTCTTCATTTTACATCTTAAAAAATGCTGCCGCAAATGGACACACAGAGTGTCAACACACAGAGTGTCCCTTCATTTGTATGTATTGATGCCAATGTCAAAACATTATTATTTTATTATTTATAAAACAAATGAATTCATAGAAAACAAACAACCCATGTAGACTTCACACGTCAAAGTGCCGTGATTGTGAGTTCCGTAGATGCGCTTAAAAACCAATCGTATGCACGGACACTGCCTCGTGCACGTGGAACTCGCGCTTCAAGGTTACGACTTTGAAAAATCAAGTTTGTGATTTTGGTAAAGGGCAACATGACAGTTTGAAATATTTTCAACATCAACCACAACAACACAACATCATTAAAACGTGACTGTGAAACTAAACCGCAGAACATTTATTACATTTATCGCATTGTAATAACATAAATATTTGCTTGACAAATTTAAACTCGACCGATCCATATTCCTGTAACACAACTATTTTTCTTCACGTGTTGCTGTTTATAGATATTTTTATTTGTTTTGGTTACACAGTAATGTAATACAATTAACAAGTGGAAAACGGATTCTGACATCTAGTTTTCATGTTGTTTTAATTGCTTTTTCCGCGTTTTATATTGATATCAGATGCCTATCTTTTTCATCAAGGGTTCATAACATTTAATTATGTCGACTTCGCACATACATGTCAGTGTTTTTATGCATGGGTAATGAACGTAACGTTAAATAAATAGATACAAGCGTAAATTAAAATTCATGAAAATCTGAATCTCGCACAGAAAAAAAAATCATGTTTTAATGTAGGTTTAAAATATAATTAGATAAAAAAAACTTGTAGAACCTATCAATCGTACGAGTTGTTGTTACCATTTTTATCGTGAAATGCATATTGGTATTTGTGTATTTTGTATTTCTTGGAACCTTTTCAATGCTTTAACTGTATCTACACCTGTGTGAAAGCCAGATATAAATAAAATAACAATAAAATGGGAATTTATCTCGCAACGATCTGTTCATATTTATGAATTAAATTTAATTTATGATTGTTAATACATGCATTCATGCATTTAAATTGTAAACTGTTTTATAACTGCTTCATTTCTGACGGGAATGTGTGAAGGCAAACGCACGTGTTTGTTATAATAACCGGTCAGGTCGTACATCAATCTGTAATGGAATACATGTTTATTTCATAGATATAAATTATTGACTTGCATCGGTACATATGTAAACCGTTGATCCATTAGTTTACCTTCATACAAGTTGTTGAGACGTCTTTTACATATTGATGTAATGTGTGTCCATCAACTTTTTTTTAACAGTTGCAACGACAGCAACGATTACATGTAACAGGTTTGTTAATTATAGCTATTCTTTGAGGTAAATGTTAGGCTAATAATATATTTCGGATGTAATATTAGTTCGGAGAGTCGAGTGACTCAGAAACTAGGTAGGTGGCGCTTTTAGGACTTATATAAGAGCAGTTCTCTCGCTAATCAATGGAGCGAATCCATGGTCTGCAAGTAAAACACTGATGCAAGATCTCAGGAGTCGCAGGTTCTATGCCCCGCTTACCCCTTACTCTCTAAGTCGACTTTCGCATGAGACGTTAGGCCGAGTTGCAGTGTACTAGGTGCTGCACACCGTATTGAATTCCCATGAACTCGATGTGCGTACCATCTGTATGGGTTTTGAATTCCTTTGTACTCGATGTTTGTACCATCTGTATGGGTTTTGAATTCCTATGTACTCGATGTTCGTACCATCGGTCTGGGTTTTGAGTTCCTATGTACTCGATGTTCGTACCATCTGTCTGGGTTGTAAATGCCTATGTACTCGATGTTCGTAATATCTGTGGCAAATTCCTATGTACTCGATGTTTGTACTATCTGTCTGGGTTTTGAATTCCTATGTACTCGATGTTCGTACCATCGGTCTGGGTTTTGAATTCCTATGTACTCGATGTTCGTACCATCTGTCTGGGTTGTAAATGCCTATGTACTCGATGTTCGTAATATCTGTGGCAAATTCCTATGTACTCGATGTTTGTACTATCTGTCTGGGTTTTGAATTCCTATGTACTCGATGTTCGTACCATCGGTCTGGGTTTTGAATTCCTATGTACTCGATGTTCGTACCATCTGTCTGGGTTGTAAATGCCTATGTACTCGATGTTCGTACTATCTGTGACAAATTCCTATGTACTCGATGTTTGTACCATCTGTCTGGGTTTTGAATTCCTTTGTACTCGATGTTCGTACCATCGGTCCGGGTTTTGAATTCCAATGTACTCGATGTTCGTACCATCTGTCTGCGTTTTGAATTCCTATGTACTCGATGTTCGCACTATCTGTCTGGATGGTGAATTCATATTGATAAAGTGTTAGCACCATCTCTCAGACAGGCAATACAATTCCTACCTACCTTATGTTCGTACTGTCAAGCAGGCAATCGAATCTTGCTTCCATATTAACGGCCCGTACGTACAGTATGGTACTTGTTATAGTAGGATACTGATTATATAAACACATTTAAATTGTCTTGTTTTAAGAAAATTTCATTATATAATAATGTAAATAGGATGGAAATCAGCCCTGTATTGTACAAACATTACTTAGTTATGTGATGAATGGGAATTTTCCGTTAAAGCGACATTCGATTATTCACAAATTGTATAATTTTTGTGCTTTAATGTTTGGTAAATGACAAAAAAGTGTACAAGTATTCACCTACTGAAAAAACAACAACCTAGCTTCAAGTCGGTTGACGTTATCGACAAAACTATATATTCATAATTCATTCTGTATTAAGGCTTACCTATCATATTAACACTACAACACTTTAATGTTAAATATTATCGGTGTCTAGCTTTTTTTAAGCCTTCTATTTCAAACTTATGAATCCATGCAGCGTTCTGATTTTCGCGAATAGTTAATTGTATCGTATCACTGTCGGGTCGTAAACGGGAGCAATTATGAGAAATATATGATAATTATGCATATGTTTTTTATGAACTACAATTAATGTATTTGCTTGTGATTGTATCACCCGACATAAAAGATCACTTTTTAATGTGTAATCAGAACCATAAAGGTAAACGAAACCCGTTATGTAAGCGTTATAAAACGCGTAATATTTTTACGATATGAATGAGCTATAATATTGGAATAAAAATGAAGGATAAATCTACAATTATTACTCCTCGTTTTATAAGCATAAACTATTTGATATTCCCTTTTTCGGCGCAGAAAAAAAAATGAAAAAAGGTGCACACGCGCGTACATTTACCGGCATGTGTGTGTGCGAATATAAAATACGTTTGACATAAACAAACATAATTTAATCGTTAAACGTTTTGTAAAATTGCAAATTAAATAGTTTTTCATGGTCACTATAAAGATAACGAAATCGAAATATCCGTTGGAATACTTCGCAACTGTACGATTTCAACTATGGCCTATGTAACGGCATGGAAATTCTTTCACTTATCCCATAATAAAATAAACCCACTTGTAAATGGATATGAACATAAACTTGAAACTTCAAATGGGTCAACGAAGGGTTAATCGAATGTTATATGGAATAAAACTAGTTTGTAGAATATTGGTATTAAGTTGTATTTGTATTTCCTCACAAAGCACAAACCCCACTGATTTGATATTTTACATGCGACATTTGATAGATGTCGTCTAGAAAGTGTTTTCAAATCATGTTTATTCCTCTAAATGCTATTATTTTCACAGCAGCCGTCATATAATATTATCGTGTGCCTTTTACCTACTGAAATTAAATTTAGGGATAAAATACAAGTTTTTAAACACCTTTAAAAAATAAAAACACGCAACATCTTCATTACATCGCCTGTTGCGATCATCAATAATTGTATCTGCAAATCTACGGCTAAGCAAATATGTACCTGTTCGCTTATTTGTATTGAGGTGCTATGGTTAAACCAACGTTTCTGAATGTTCTCAAATATTAACCCACTCCCGCTCAGATACGAATTTTGACGCGTTTGTAGTCCAATAGAAAATCAAATATTTAAACTAAAGACCTTTTTTACTACATTCAAGTGTTAAAGGCTTCATGTCAAACCCTGATACTGATGAGCAGCAAACAGCATATAACCTAAAACCTGAACAGACTGCTGGTTTTATGATGGTTGCATATAACCATTTTAATTTCGTTTCTGAGAGGGAAAGGACTAAGGTGATTTAAATCGCAGTCAATCCACTTACTGAAACTTTGTTGAGTGTTGTTAAGTGTTAGACAAGTGTTTTAAAACATTACTCGATAATTAATCGTTTCAAAAGACCTTTATTAATTCATGTATTTTATAGATTTTGCTTCTTACATGGGGTTAAAATAACGTTAGGAAATGTTCCGCGTGTAAGTCGTGCATCTGCGCGTCCAGTGAGTTAATCACATTGTTTGAAAAAAATGTTTGTAAACAAAATAATTTCATTTAAACCAACAACAACATCATTTTCCTTGTGACAAACCTGCGTTTTAATGGGTGGTTATCCCAAACAGACATTTTTGTAAGGATTGCCCAGTATGACAGATTGATTTGTTAGTGAATATCCTATGTTGCGCTATAGAATACCGAAAAAATAACGGTATGTTTGTGGTTCCATTCGATGTAATTATTGTTTCAGCACAAAATATCAACATGGAAGCAAACTGAACACAGTAAAAACATGTTAAATCATAAAACGGTATAATTTAATTTTCAATTTATTAACTGTTATTTTGTATATTACACTCATAACTTTGTGTTCGTTAAACTTTAAACATGCCACTAGGTTGACAACCGCGTGAGTTCAACGACTGCGTGAGTTCAACGACCGCGTGAGATCAGATAAGCATATAAGTTATACGTATTTTGTTAATCTGCTTTACTGATGCACATTTTATGAAAAAAATGGGTTATATTGAATGTCACAATTTCAACAATATTTCGAGTTCAACGACCGTTTACATGCAATTAATAATTTGAGTTATGCATATTTTCTTACGCCATAATGTCATTCATGATGCGCAATATTTAAAAGAAAATGGGTCGTTTGTCCTATCCAGACAGCGTAGCTCCGTAAATCACTGCTACTGCATTAACCTGATTTCGGTATCGTCAACACACTTACAATACCTCGAATCAAGTACAATATTATTATCATGTCGTTACTTCAACGAAGTCTTGTGACCGTTAATATTTTAAATATAACAGCTGTTAAATAGTTGTAAGATTATTTTCAAACACCCACAGTGTATCTTATTACAATGTAATACTGAAGAAGTAAAGGCTTTAGAGTAGCTTCTAGTTATTTCTTTAGAACTATTTTTCAACGGTATCGCTTTTCTTCGTTTATTTATATCCGTGACATTGTCGCAAACAGTCACAAGATAATAATTGCATTTCAAACGGACTTTGTGTTTGGTTTTTAATTTTAATTGTTTAAGATAGTAATTGTCTCAAACAAAAACGAACGCCCGCTTTGCTTGTAAACAAATCCTTAAATGCGTTAAACCAAGCAAACTTTGACGCTTGATGCTCAGACACTAATGATTCTTTAGAGAAAATGAGACGGATTAAAGACCGAAAAATTCAAATGCATTCAATTCTTCAGAAACAATTTTATGCTTTGACAAGAAATGCATTTAATGATTATGCTTTCATTAAACAGAAACACTAAAAGCGCATGCTAATGTATCTCCTTTTGTAAGCGTAGAAAGAAATGTGCTCAATCTCTTCTTTCAATCGGGGCCCGTTTTTTAATAACATTATAGTTGTATGAAACCTGAACGATGCGAAAGTTACCGCCACATGCGAACATGGGTATTTTGCAATATGCAGACATATTTCAGTTTTAAGTTTGATTCAAATAGATGATGTTGCCTCTTAGCTTTGAAATGGGGTTGGAGGCAAGGATTGTTTATTCCTCCAAATGTTATGTTTTCCAAAGCAGCCGTCGGATATTATTATCGTTTGAATTGCATCTCCTTAAATCAGAGATAGGGATAAATCATCCGTTTTTTAACACGATTAAAAAATACACACACGCAACATGTACCTTTCATCAACTTATAATGATCATGCATAATTTTATCTATAAATCTACGAATTGACAAATATGCACTTTTTCGGATATTACATTATCATTATGTTCAAACCTTCTTTGCTTATTACGTGTAGTTGAAAAAAACCAGATGGGAACTGTCCAAGAGTAAGGCGTGCATATGCGCAACGAGTGTTGTGAGTTTAGAACATGGTTTGAACGCGCCCGATAACCATGCAAATGTTGCATATTAGGAGCGGCACGAAGCATAATTTTGCTCGTTTTCTTTTTCAGAATTATCATGCGTTTGTCGTAAGTCACGTGAACACTATTCTTGTTTTTCATTCATATTGATTGTATGCATTTCAAAACGATTCATCATTAGTATAAATCAAATGGTTAGAATTACAAAAAGAAGATCATAAATAAATCATCTGCCTTGCAACCAACCTGCAATACAATGGGTGATTTATCCCCCAAAAGTTGTTTTAAAGGATTGCCCAGAATGAGGGATTGCATCAGTACAAAACCACCGAACATAAACACGGGATTAAGTACACAATATTAAAACCTAAACAAACTGAATACATTTAAATACAATGTTAATTATATAATCGTATGAATGATTTCACACTTGTTTAACTGTAACTTATATGTGACACTGTTTAGTTTGTGTTCGTTTTACTTTCATTTGTAATCCCATTTTTGTTATTTCCATCACAAACACACACAAATAAAAAGGGGAAAGTGTATGTTGCTTTAAGGTAGGTGTTCCTATGTTACAACGTACTTTTAACGGCTTTTGTTTAGGGTAAGTGTACTAATTGGGTATATTGTGCCCGGTTAACTTTACAGAAGGCAAAATAGGAATGTGCCACTAGGTTAACAACAGCTTGAGTTCAAATAATCGTTTGAGGTCTGAATATTTTGTTACGCCTAAATGCCTTTTGAATGCGCATTTTATACCAAAACATGGATCATATTCCATACTGCCAGCTTGACAACAGAATGAGTTCAATTAATCATATGAGTCCTGTATATTGTGTCAGTCCAAAATGTATTTAATAATGCACACTGTATTTAAAAGAAAATAAAGTATATGCTATGCGGCTAGCGTAGTTCCGTTAGTCACTTCATTAACCTGATTTCTGCAGTGCCGAAACAATGAACATACCTCGAATCATGCACAAACTTTGTATCGGGTCGTGATTTCAACAAGGTAATGTGATAATATTTATTTTATGAAATACAACAGCTATTTAAAACTTGTTTAATTATTTTCAAACAATGTAATATATCGTATGAAATTTTAATACTGCAAAAGAAAATGCTATACAGTTGTTTCTGGTTATCACACTCAAACTTTTGTCAACGGTATCGATTTTCTTTGTTTCATTGATATCTGTTTTATTGTCCCAAACAGTTACTAGGAAATTGTTGCATTTCAAACGGACGTATTGCTTTGATTTTTAACTTCAAACTTTTGAGATAATATTTCAAAACAAATACGAACGCCCGCTAGTTTTGAAACAAATCCATTACAGCTTCAAATCAAGAGAACTTTGATGATGGGTGTTCGGAAACTAATAAAGCTAATGGAGTATATGAGACCGATTAAATACTTTGACATTGACCACCCTTATTCATCCGACGATTCAAATGCATTCAATTTTTCAGAGAACATTTCACCCTTTAGCATAAAATGCAATAAAGTACCATGCTGTCGTAAAACAGAGACAGTGAAACCACATGCTGAGGTGTCTCGTTATGTAGACGTATAAACTGTCGCCGTTTGCCATGTTTAATATCAACTTTCAAGCGCTGTTCGTATTGCAATAACTTTGTGGTTATATGAACTTTGAACGATGATTGATGAGCCTCGTAAGCCGAAACGAGGTATTGGTTTTATTGGCTAACCCGTCCGCAAATGAGACCACGAAATATTCAGGGACCTTAAAGCTGACAGCGTAGCTCATCACCAGAGGACAATATATAAAACTACTAAGCATGATTTGAGAGGCGTCTTGCGAAAATGGGTCTTATGCTATATAAGGCCAGCGTAACTCCAGAATTTTCAGCGTATTCGCGAATTCTGATCAGCAGCTACCATGTCCTGACCAGTCTGCACGATTGCGCGGGCTGGTCTGGATCTATATTGAAGATTCTTCATTATCTATCATCTTTATGGTTACTAAAGTCGGTTTTTAACGTCATTTTACCTTAGATGTTTAGAACATTGTTGCCCAAGTTCTAAATTTAATATATCATACAATGGTTTATCTTTTTTAAATGTAAATTTTCCGCTGTAGATATTTTTAATACATCACGTGCGACCACTGTTTACCGTATACAATGTGAATGAACTAGAACGCATTCCCGTAAATACAATCTCTGTTCTCATATTTAAGTCTTCAAAGGCTGCTAGAAGCAGAGCTTATATGTGTTACTGAGTGACACCTGTTTGCGGAAAGGAACACAAACTTCTCTAATGATAATTGTTCTGGAGTTATTAATTTACTTTAGCCATTTTCAATCTTTAAAGGCTGTAATCAGAAGAGCATTTTTTTTATTGAGTGCAATATATTGGCGGAAAGAAACACATATGGCTGGCACACATGGGCAATCGCTTCAATATTGTTTTTTAATTGCTGAATCGAAGATAACCCCACATGTTTTTTATATGAACCGCGTCATGCGAAAAAGGATGTTATGCCTTATGCGCACAGTCTCGACAGGAGCTAACCTGTCCGCTAATTATACCAAGAAATCTTGCGTGGCTTAATGGCGGACAGCGTAGCTCATGACCCATCACCTTCCAGTGGCTAGACGGACACTAGATCCACTAGGCCACGGCGAAACATATAATAATATAATCTATGTTTATTATCATTGGAGAAATCAGTTATCTACTTGTTAAGATTTTCTTTATCTGTTCTTTATTTCTTTAAATAAACGTTTAATAAAGGTCAGGCCTCAACATATTGTAGAGATTTCATACCGTGTTGTTGACCTTTGAAAACGAAAGTGGACGTAGGGTACCTGACTGAAATAGCGATATACATGTCGCCGTGGCGTAGTAGATATGGTGTTGGCCTAGCGACCGGGAAATCATATGTTATATCCCCACCTTGGACGCTTTCTTTCGAGTTCCCACAAAGACACTAAACACCGGTTCTTGCCAGGAAATGGATTACACAAAATACGGATTTGTGGCGTGTTCTGAGAAAACTGGGCAAAATGCTTGTGCGTAAAGTGTAATTTCAGTTACTTCCCTATTGCATAAAAAATAATAAATGAACTTTCCAAAATTTCAGGTGGAAAATGGTTGTAACTTGAGCATGTTCAAATATCTATTTCCATAATTATTCTACAGATTGGAAAAAAGTCTCTTAACACTGCTTGGAACTAACCAAATATATGTTTTTTGGATAAATTCCAGCAAGAGCTTTTTGAAAAAATGGACATTTTTTTGTCTCTCCTGTTGAAACCATATTTACTCCGGCAGACGTGAAAGGCCTGTTGCCTACAAAGAACGATCGATTGCGTAAGGAAGATCCAGGAATTCACAAAGACCGATTGATTGTAAAAGGAATATACAGTGATTCACTAAGACCGATTTATTATGTTATGAAGACACAGTAATTCATCAACACCGAAATGATTGTGTAAGGACGATACCGTTTTTTGCTAAGACTGATTGATTGTTTTAGGAAGATACCTTAAATCACTGTTATTTATGGGCAATTATTGCATTAAGAGCATCGCTGGTATAGTAATTGATACATTTGTACATATATTATTCAAATAAAGAAAGTACTCAAAACTTGTTTTTAAGGTTTCTTATTTAACGACATTTTTGACGAACATGTTTCCCGCGCAAATAATATAAAAGCACAAGAAGAGAAAAGAGATTTTTGTTTATAATAAATTCAAATATCTTTTACCTCGCTACTATTCTCTACATTCTGCATATCACACAATCTATAAATGGGCTAGAGACGATTTCGTTCTGGCAATTTAAATAAGTCTTGAACACGACTCAAAGGATTTGCAAATTAAAGAAACCTTGATTTTATTTGTGTGATATATTCAAATAATAAATTCACTTCATCATCCACCTATCTATTTAAGCACGACTGTGTCCAAAAAGTGTAATATTGTCATATCTTGTATCCGGCACCTTTTTGGCTAGAAGTTGAACCGCATGAAATTTCAAATGCTTGTATAATTTGACTAAGAATGTTAATTTATGAGCATTGTGGTATAAATATAAAGCCTTACAAAATATGTTTAACATATTTTTGTTTGACATAGAACAGCGGCATCGATTTTGGCAATAATTTGTATGAAATCACGCATGCGTAATCGAAATATCAAAAAAATAATCAACTTGATAACATATTTTGTTGGTATACTGAGCAAATTCAGCCATGATATTTAAATTATAAAACTTGATGGCAATATAATATGTTTGACCTAACTTGAGATTCGTACTGAAATGCTTGCATTTTATGGAACACTTACTTAACCATTGCACGTGACAAATCTGTTTAAAAGTGCAACACGTGTCTTCCTCACACGCTAAACTATTAATAGAATATATACTCCTTATGTAAGTTAAAAGCTATCGCATGTCCCAAATTTGGGTATTTTTGAGTGAGAGTCATACTCGTTGCTTGAGTGCAAAATGTTAATCCATACAAATAACCTTTTAAAGTGCGATTGCACCGTATATTTTTCACTAATCTCTTTATTATACGAAACTCTAGCGTTGCAGAATGAAAAAGTGTATTCATATAAATAACCTTGTAGAGTGCGATTGTAAATTATGTTTTTCAAATAAATTCTTTATTATAAACTATTGTACTTTAAATGATTATACACGGCCTTTCTCCCCGAGCTTCTTATTGATGTAGAGCATTGTGTTCATGGCGTAAGTATACACACTTACTACTGTTAAACTAGTGAGCGAGGACCAATCAAACGTCAATTCATTCTGATAAACATTCCTTTTTTCTGATGCAGATGAAGAAGTTTCATAGACCAGTGCTTACTGTAATTGAAAGAAAATATAACAGAAAATGCAATCATAAGTGTAAGGAGGATCAATACATTCAGTGATTAAATCACGGGGATTAAATCATCCTCATCGTCCTCCTCCTCCTCGTCGTCGTCCTTCTCGTCGTCGTCCTTCTCGTCGTCGTCCTTCTCGTCGTCGTCCTTCTCGTCGTCGTCCTTCTCGTCGACGTCCTCCTCGTCGTTGTCCTCCTCCTTTTCCTCCTCCTCGTTATCCTCCTGCTCCTGCTCCTCCTCCTTCTCCTCCTCCTTCTCCTCCTCCTGTTCCTCCTCCTCCTCCTCCTGCTCCTCCTCCTTCTCCACCCTCGTCCTCCTCCCTTCTCCTCGTCCTTTTCGTCCTCCTCTTCCTCCTCCTAGTCAAATTCTTCCTCCTCCTCTTCCTTCTTCTCCTTCTCCTCCTCCTTGTTCTCGTCCTCGTCCTCTTTCTCCTCATGCTCGTCCTCTTTCTCCTCCTGCTCGTCCTCCTCCTCTTTCTCGTCATCCTCCTCCTCCTCGTCGTTCTCTTCCTCCTCGTCCTCGTCTACGTCCTCATCATTATCATCGTCATTATCATCGTCATTAGCATCGTCATTATCATCGTATTCAGCAACAGCAGCCACATTTGCAGATTACGAAACGAACGGATATTTGCTCGTGATGTATGTATCCAAAAGATATATCAATGGGCAATGCTTCGTTAAATAAGTGTGGTTGTTGATTTTTGACAGAGTCTAATAAATAACAAAGTCCTGAAAAAATAACCTTAATAATGTACACTAACGTAAGATACCATAACAATAATTTCAATCAGGACAGGACGAAATAAAGTAGCTTAAATTACACAAATTGTAATTAAAATGTGTGTATGTTATCTTACTGCTAGTTTGTCTTGTTCGTTTATTGACATTTTTTTAAAGTACGAATTTCCATTAATGCATTTGATACATATCTATTCAATTAAATGCAAACCTTCAGCGATTATGATTTTGTTATTTTAAAATCATCAGTTGTATTTATTAAATCTTGACACTCACTGATTTAATATTTAAAAAAAATCCATATAATGGGGTAATTTAGTATTATACGAATAAATTAAGTTACGATACACGAGCAATACAATATTATTTATTTATAATGATGGTTTTAAATCATAACCACATTGAGATTTTGAGACATTATGTTAATTTATCAGATTGAAAGGTTTAACTGTTACCTTTGCGTACTGTTTGATAATGATGCAGAACTACGGTTCGTGTGCGAATTTTCCCAAACCGCAAAACTGATCATATGCTCATGCGAACAAAATCGCGAGCTTGCAAACAAAAAACACATACGTTAACTTACTAAGATGTTTAATAAAGAATAACTCTCCTTACTAATTTCTTTTCTGTCATTTTTACATTTGCAAACGATGTATCACCAGAGGAAATTAGACGTCAATTAGAACTGAGAAACGTTCCTATGGCAAAGTTGTACATGGTGTGCAGAATATTGTTATTCGCGAACACATCTCAAAATTCGGACACAACAAACATTAACCAACTGAGAAACGCCCCTTTCGCAAGGTTGTACATGGTGTGCACATTATTATGTTACTAAAAATAATCTTGAATTTCGGAAGTCCTACAAAGCAGTGGAAAATCCTCTACCAAATGCGAAACGTTTCTATCGCAAGGTTGTACATGGTGTGTGGAATATTGTGTCACACAATATAATCTCAAAAATAATATTGGTTAAACAAAGATGACTGGATTATACATTAGCCTTATTTATCGCATATTGCATAGTATGTACACTTTTTCTATTTTTATACATATCATGCAACGTTTTTAATCTTGAGAAATATTACTTAATAAGACAGTTTCTTTTGATTAATTATATTATCTCTATGAGTAACACATTATATGTAACATACGCATTATCGCATAGGATTCTGGATAACAACGACTGTATCCGCAACATAACACAATACTCATAATAAATAATCGCCTGGGAAAACTGCCCATCTATAATTACAATTGTAATGATTTAATTTGCCCTTCTAAGTCGAATGGCGTTTTTTGCAAGTACATGCATTAGCAAACATGCCCCTGCATTACATGTTGCATGCTTACGCGCATTAACATCTGTTAATTAAAGAAACCAGGAGCACGGGTTTGACGATATGAAACCCAAACATGGATGTTAACGCCCATACGAAAGGCAAATACAATTCATAATAAAATCATATTTTTGTACGAAAGGATTTTATAGTACATAATTGTCATATCCGTTTGTGTCTAACACCATTTTACAATATCATACTATAAGATGTTGAATGTAAACACACACATGATTTTTCTCCATATTCATACAAACATAATAAATTATACTTACAAATAATGATTACTTATATATACTTCTGAAACGGATGCCTTTGAAACGAACACGATAACTTTATTCAGAAAACAGTATTCAATTAAGAACAGCAAGCTTATTAAACAACTCGTTCAAGTACATGATTAAAATAACAATGCATTTACGCAATTTTTGTTACTAAAATCGCTCATTTAAAACGTGTTTGTGTTTGCGTTTAAAGCAATAGAACCGTTGATATTTGAAATTTGTTCACAATAAAGGTACCTCGTACGGCAAATATGTAATGCCGCCCCTTTACAA
Source organism: Dreissena rostriformis (assembly GCA_007657795.1). Taxonomy (NCBI): domain Eukaryota; kingdom Metazoa; phylum Mollusca; class Bivalvia; order Myida; family Dreissenidae; genus Dreissena; species Dreissena rostriformis. The sequence continues at coordinate 29,013 of VMBQ01003476.1, forward strand.
ATAATATATTGCATAGTGCGTGGCAGAAAAGATTGGAAAATAGTATCGCATCATGCAAAAATAGGCATTATTTTCTTAAAGGCCAGCATTGATCCAGACCAGCCTGCGCATTTGCCCAGTCTGGGAGAAGCTACGTTATTCGTGAACGAGACCACGAAACCTTGTTTGCTTGTTTTTTTTTTAAAGCGGACATCGCAGCTCTTGACACGACTGCGCGACTGCGTATTGCATAAAACCCATTGTCGCATGACGCGGGTCATATGCACATTACATAAAATGTATCATTTTATGACGTACATCTCTACATACAATTTATAACAATATGAAGGTTAAATACGTATGCACGATGTCCCAATCCACTTCAGACATCACAACATAAAATCTGAAAACGTTTGAGGTTGAGCCAAACAAAGTTGGCTGGTCACAGCATTCAGAATGTTGTTTGAGCCTTTTTGATGTTTTCGTCACCAACGTGTAATTATCTTCTCGTTCCACATTACAATGCTTTGAAATACATATGTATTTACGTTTTGGTAGGTTCTCTACATAATTATTGCATCAGTGTGAGGTTTAATTAGGCGCAAACTGTTCAAACCCGCCATTCAACTTTTCGAGGGAATGACGCCACATAGTCAAGTTGATGTTTAGTGCTATATAACCTATTATTTATGTTGCTTTTTTGAAAATAGTATTTTTGTCTTAATTCAATCTTGCATATGTGATACGACTTAATGCCTATTTATTTATATAACCTATTTTATAAACTATATGTGATTTATTCAGATTTACTGTTTAAATATGCGACCCGTATTTACCATACAAAACCGGAATCTATTTAGTTCATGCATGAGTGTTTAATTGAAACAATTTGCCTTTTTTATTGTGCTTCGTGGACTAAAGAAAGTAGATCATGTAAGATAAGAAACATCAACATGATACATTTGAAATGTTGAAAAATATAATTTGACTACAAGTTTCTTAATACATTATTAATATGTAAAAAATAACTTCTTTTATTTAACTGACATTGTATCTGCTATAAAATTCCACGCACTTTATGTAGGCTTTATAACCGCATGTGATGGTCCATTTACATTTATCTTGAAATCTATCTTTGTGTGAACTGACTGTACGCGATGTTTACCTTTTGAAGTTATCTTGTAATTGGGCGTGCTCTTACGAATGAAAAAAAGGAGCGCTTACATAAAACAAAAAATTGAAAACATGTGCTTATATAAAAAAATGATGTCAAGATAACGCGTTTGCTTGTATAAGAAATGTTCTATTTTTTACGCGAGAAAAAAAAATTGCGGGAGAACGATATATATGTGAAACGTTTTATTGTATTGCGTGTGAATTACGGATATCAAGTTTCCCGTTTGTTTTGTAAGCAGAGGATTAAGCAGCGATATAAAACCAGAAATACGTGTATGTCAGAAGGTCACAGATACCCCCGCTATATGCTTTTGTAGTTGTCTTGTAATTCAACTTTAACAAAGAATGTGCTTATATAAAACAATTGTGTAACGATAACTCGTTTGCTTATATAAAAAGTGTTCTGATTATTATGCAAACATAAACTTACGGCAGAACAATCCTGAATTATTTTTTTTTATTTTAGTGCGTGTAAAATACAGATATCGATTTTCCCGTTTCGAATGTGAGCATACATTTATCAATCGTTTAGGAGGATTTGTAAAGCAGCGAAAGATTTAGAGGAGATAATTTATGTTCCAAACAAAACAATGGTTAATAAAGATTGTGTGTGTGTATTTTGATGTGTATGAGGTCCTTCCGGCTGCACCATTTGCAAACAATGAGTTCGTCGCAGCACTTCTACCCAAGTTGCTTACTAGACTAACGAAAGTTGAAACGAATTTAGAATTATAACTGCAATAGCTGAAATGTCCAACTATTTATATTTTACTGAATGTTATTCTATTTTGGTGTGGTCTTATGCAAACTCACATGCACCGGGAATGGGGATTGAACCCGGGTCGCAGAAGTGAGAAGCGGATGTACCAACCATTGCACTAAACGGACAACCCTAATAACAATTAAATCAATTCGCTCAGTATACCTACACTAACAGGTATTTAATTAAATAATGATATAAGTTTATCGCAATAATCTGCATGTGTGTTTGTCTTTGTTTTGAAACTCCTTTTGCTAATTTATGATAAATCTCATTTCGTAGTTAAAATTTACAAACTCATTTAGTTGTCACAATGAACACCAGTAAATTGCGTTACAATTGTGGTGTTTATTAAACCTATATTTAAGTAGTTATAGTGTTTATAAAAAATAGATTGCATGTCTGCTTACCTGTATTAAAGTTACGGATTCGGTGTTGTATTCTTCACTAAAGACAGAGTTGGCATAGTCGCATCATGTTCCGACCGTCTTAATGCAATTGATTTGTGAAAGCAATATCGTCTATACACTTTCCTTTCATAAAAGATGTTCACCGTCCGTCAGTCCATCCCTCCGTTTTTGCCTCTGTTACATACTTCATTTCTGCGCGACATCCATTATCTCTGTGGATATGCGCATATTATCAGGTAGTATTTATCCAAACACTTTTCATGAAGTTGTCGCCTTTTGATTAATACAATAACAGCTTCTTATACAGTGTTCGTTTTCGCGCAGGAGAGTTGGATCATAATGGATGGAATAAGATGAAGTTGTATATGCAGTATCCTTAAAGGTCTGACATGTACATGTTATCGTTTGCTTCCAATGATTTTACTCGGCATTATTGGCGTTCGAAACTGTTTTCGTTTCCGCGAATGATCTGTCGAATGTTATGACACTTTATCTAAAGCATACTGTATAATAGGCATGCGCATAAATTCACAAGCAACATAATCTGAGAAAACACCCAAGTTTCCTAATAGTCTTAGTTTCTCAAATGTACCATACACGGCGATGACAAAGAATGTGTTATTTCCGTTATATTAAAAATTTAAAACAGAAATACATGTTAGTCCGAAGGTCATGGATGATCCAGCAGTGTGTCAATGGGGACTAATTGAGCGTTTTGTGTCATTAGTCTCATTACTTAACACAGTATTCGTATACCAGACTTTTTCAACTGCTTCTACACATACAGCTTATTTAAGAATTGTGGCATTTGCCGCAGCTGGTGTAAACTAGTATACATGTCGTCTTATTAGGGTTGATGCTCTATAAAATATAAATTTTAACATATATATAAATAAATATATAAATATATATAGAATTGACAGTAACGAGAGCATCTATTTTAAGTTATACCATATGAGGACTATGCGATACTTCAAGTGCCCTAATTGTACTTTACGTTTCAGTGATCATCTGTGCTGTTTCACGCGACAAGTTGACCTGATATGAGGATTATGTGTGTGCCATTATGTTTCAAAATGTTATTCGACTACAAGTGTCTCGTATAACAAATAAATGCTGTTATTTAAATGAAATTGAAGCTGCTATTAATTTAGATTGTAATAGCATAGGCTCGATTACCTATTGTGGTGGTCCCCTCATATCTTGATTGTTTTATTGGTACTGACTTTATAGTTGCTTTGTAATTGAGAATACTCTAATAAATGAAAAAAAGTGATTATATAAGTTGTTTATGTAACGATAACTTGATTTGCTTGTATAAGAAGTGTTCTTGTTGTTATGCAAACAAAATACGGGAATGCAATTCAAACTTGAAACTTTCAAAATGACATTGTACACATCAAAGTTAAAGGCCGAACAAAAACATGTACTTTCAATATACATATAAGGAATATTCGAAACCTCAAAGTGTCAGTTGTGACATTGACTTTTAAACAAGCACAATGGTTTTGTACGAACATTTTCTTTTTGATATGACGATAATTTATGAACATTTATTTTGAAATAAATTTATAGAAGACAAAGTTCTTGGCCGGACACAAACTTGTACTTTAACTCCATCAATATGAGAAATAAGTGAAAACTATTCATGTTCAATGTGACCTTGACATTAAAGTGACCGAAATGGTTGTTTCACGCGATTGATAGTATTATTTGTGCCAATATGTTTTTATTTTCCATCATACATGACAACGTTATTGACCGGAAACGAACGTGTACGATTACTAGCCATAAAAAGGCATATGTACAAACTCCAAGTAACGACCGTAACATGAACTTTTAAGCCAGCGACATGGTTCTTGCACCCAACATGTCCTCTCTATAATTATTCCATTTCTGTGTGACAATTTATTTTAAATCACATACACAACTTCAAGAATGTCCACTATTAGAACGGAAAATCTAGAAGTATAAGTAGATTGTAAGACATACTTTTTTGTCCAAAGTTTTTAAATAAAAAATTGCGACTGCTTTTAAAAGGCCCGAGATTTGTTAATCCAAAAATGCTAAGCTGCTTGATTGTTATCCATGTACAAACTTGAGTTTTCCAAATATAATTATGATCATCGTCTTCCCGACACATTAGGCAGGATGAACGACCTATCTTCAGCGTTTTTACATGACAATATACAAAAATCATTGATTTACGCATGAACGGTTAATGCAAAGCATGGTTTCAATTTATGTAAGTGGTTCAGGATAAAAACTGCCTCTATCGTATACAAAGAGTTATTGTCCTTTGTTGCTATTTCACGTAACACGCATAAATACACAAGTACACGAGTACACGTATTCAATTGAATAAATTTTCACTTCATACATTGACATGTATATTTATGTTTTGCAGTAAATAAATAAAACTTCACAGTTTTACTGAACGTTGAAGGTAAATATGATACTTTCAAAACAATAGTTAGGGGCATTCTATGGTGTACGAACCGGTTCAAAGTCTAAATCGTATCATACGGTTTAGCTGGAACCGTATAATACGGTTTATAAACCGTATGATACGCTTCAAACCGTATGATACGCTTTTAAGACTTTTGGACCGGTTTGTTCGTTAAACCGTATGATCCGAAACCATATGACACACATCGTATCAGACGGTTTATGACGGGTATTATTCAATGCGCCCTTTAAAGGCCCGGTCACACCGAGGTAACAGACGAGAACCGGACATCGAATAATTTAATCCGTTCGTGTCCGTTCTTATCCATTTATTATCCGTTTCATATGCGGTGAATCCGCTCCATATTCGGCGATGTCCGATGACATCCGTTCCGTCCGTTGGGAAGTTTTGAGCATGCTCAAAATTTTCCAACGGATAAAACGGACAGAGACATCCGTTCGATGTGCGGTCTTCATACGTTAGTTTACGTTTTGTTCGAAACTCGTGCGTTACACCTCCTGTACGTATCCGGTTCATGTCCGTTAATGTCCGGTTGTCCTGGTAATATAATCTAATAACAGCTTAAAGCTCTCCTTATCTATATTTGATGAATCAATCTCATTTTTGTTGCATTGTTTCATGACCAATGACTGTCTTACATAAATTAGCTAAATGAAATAAATGATCATAATATTAAAATGTAAATCATTTAAATTGTATAGTAAATGTGTGACATTTGTTTGTTTGTTTTGTTTGTTTGATTTTTTGCCGTTTTCAAGGGTATTCAAGTAAACTCACAACTATTTGGTACAAACTATTGGTGTACCAATACTTAGTGAACATACCTATGCCAGTAACTGACAACTTTCCTACTTGAATCAAAGGAAAATGGCTGAATAAAGAATTTCATAACTAATCTTCACACAAGGTATGTGTCAGGGCCCAGGATCGAACCTGCGATCCTCGGATTTGTAGTCAAGCCCTCTACCATCTGAGCTAGTTGGCTATAAAATGTGTGACACACATATTGCTATTCATTATTTAATATAACTCATTTCAAAAGACAAATAATATCAATAAATAATTCCACCCATCAATTAACTCTATAATACATTAAGTCAAATCCCTTTCAACACTAACCATACAGACTGGGTCCATCCAGTAATGGCGGGTACAATTTTTCTATTACCGACCGTTTTTTGTTCGTTGGTGTTCGGTACTTTTCCGTTTCTCTCACGTTGGGAGAACGTTTTGTCCGGATCTAATGCGTTACAATGCCGTTTTATCCGGTAGAAGTCCGTTACTAGCACGGTAATATCCGTTAGCCGACCTTTAATTTATCGGTACATATTCGTTAAACGTACGTTTTTCACGTTACATTACCGGTACTTGTGCGGTCATTGTGTGTTTCTTACGCTTCACACACCGAATGCGAGAGTCGTGAGCGTTAGAGAAGGCAATTTTAAGCACCGGATAACCAAAATCTGCATATTTTGTCCGTTTTCTCTCCGTTACATATTCGTTAGTCGGTCTGACCGGGCCTTAAAATACATTTATCCAGTGTAAACCGTATGATACGATCGTATAAGCCGGTTTATGGTCGCAAGACTGTATCATACGGTTTAGACTTTTGGACCGGTTCGTACACCATAGTATTCGGTATTTTCAATTACTGCACTTGCTGTACATTGTTTTGGAAAAAATAAATGTATGCATATGTTACCAAACATGCTTAAGATTCATACTTTAGTCTCTATATGTGACGAATCATGGGAAAATATGTCCTTTGCCATATACGGCGTAGCTCCTTTCACGACCATCGAAGATAAACGTTTTTGGAAAGTAATTGATAATTTTAACGGAAGCAGTAAACTCACCTTTACAACCAAGAGTAAATGAAAATATTGTTTACTGGAAAAGTGAAATCTTGACTGAATTTGTTCAAGCAGTTGCTAGAGAAAGTTATCCAAACCTTGATACACGGGTTATTGATGGTTAAGAAAGGAGTAGTAAATAAGACAATCAATAAACTAACAAAGACATTCTTTTGTACTCATGTTAGGCTTATTCAAAATCATCTGAGCACTCCATTATAAGATACCTATGATTAGTTGATACCTTCAGAATATCAATATATCAAATTACTTTGTTGTGAAGTTTTTGTGCGATTAGACCTTTTAATATACTACTACTTCTACAGCGACTACTACTACAACTACTACTACAACTACTACTACTACTACTACTACTACTACTACTACTACTACTACTACTACATCAACTTTTACTGCTACCACAACTCCCGCTTCTACTACATCTTATACTACCACTACTTAATGTTACACTTTCAATATTTTGAATTAAAGATCCTTTACAAATGCGAAATTGGTGAGCCTTAAATGATGGTGTAATTTCGGAATATTTTATAATTATAAAATTGTTAAATTGCTCTTGAATTTTATATTATATCTATATTTTATTACATATGTAACATTTAAATAACATTATTTTTTGCTTATCGAATTTAAAACCGACACATGCATGTTTCTGTTGCAAAACGTTCATATTAGTTTTCTCCACGTGCTGTTGCTTGTAGATATTGTATTAATGTTGGTTACAAAGTAATGTAATAAAATTCACAAGTGGAAAACGGATTATGGCTTTTTAAGAAATAACTTCAAATAATCTGGTGTTTATGTTATTTAAATTGCTTTTTCCGCGTTTAATATTAAAATCTTTCGTATTTTATTAAGCACTCAAAACATTTAAATATGTCGACTTCTCAAATAAATGCGTATGTTTATGTTGCATGCGTAATAAACCAAAACGTTCAATCAATACATACAAGTCAAGCGTAAACTAAAATCACGAACATCTGAATGTCACACATAAACGAGAACAAAGATCATCTGTGTTTAGTAATACATTAAGATAACAAAACTTTTATAACCGATCAATCGTTTCCGCCGTTGTTTCCATTTGTTTATCAATAAATGCATATCGATATATGTTTATTTTGTATTTTTGTATTACCGTTCTATATATAAATCTTAATTATATACCTGTTTTATGCTTTTAACAAAATACAGGTTGTATAAGTCGTTGACATAAATCCCGTATTATGCTACTTGCTGTTTCCGATTCCGTAGTACCATACTTGCCGGACTACTTTCTTCGATCCATTTAATGACGTCACAATTTAATAACGTCACATTTAGTGACATCACATTTTAGTCATTGTTTTGTCAGTTTTGTTAAAAATAAAAAAATACAATTGATAACCGTTTTCGTTAGTTGCTTTATATAACAAAAAGAATATTACGCTAGTCAATTCTTCCAAGTGTTTGTATCAGTCTCGTGGCTTGCACTATTTCGTATCACACTCGAGGCTCCGCCCCTCGTGTAATAGTTTAGTTTTATCCTATTTATTTTAGCTCGATTGCATCGAAAGCAGTAATCTTATATAAACGCTCTCGAGTCCGTTTCCTGGGACTAGAACCAGTACTTGTTGTCTTTGGGGGAGATCAAATGAAAGCTCCCAGTGGGGTTCGAACCCATGCCCTCCCGATCGCTAGGCGGACACCATATCCACTACGCCAGGGCGATCTGGATCGTGTAATACAACATCACACACGCCACTCGACTGATACAAAGTCTTGGAACAATTGACAAGCGTAATATTCCGTATGTGTATACACCGTTGGAAATGTCAGATATACGATTGGATATATCATTTTATGTGATTTTATGATTCGCAATGGATTTTAATAACGATTGTAGATACATGAATGCATGTTTTTAAATTGTTTTATAACTACTTTATTTTTGGTGAGAATGTGTGAAGTCAAACGCATGTTTGAGTTATAACAACCGGGAGTGAGGTGCATCATTCTGATTTTGAAAACAGGTTTATTTCAAAGACATAATTGTTTGACTTGCATCGGTACATATGTAAATCTTTTGAGCCATTATTAAACATTAATCCTCGTTAATGCGACGTCTTTTAAAATATTGATGAATGTGCGTCCTACAATTTGTATTTTTCATAACAGTTAAAATTATTCTAAGAACGATTCAATGTAACAGAAGATTAAAATTACTACACTTCTGAAACACTATTGAACATAATATTATGAGAGTACATCTTTCGAGCGACGCCTTTCACTTTGCATGTTATACATGTTCTGACGGTAAACATTCATAATATTTTGTTTTTAAATCGCCAAAACGTTGCTTAAAGAGAAAATGCACGATTTGGTCAAATATTTATGAATTTATATAAAATGTGTAAAAAACTTATTATACATATACTTCTATATAAATTTAAATAAAAGTTAAGAAGAACATGAGTCGAAAAATGCGGAATAAGCTATATATTTTTATCTTAAATCGAAAATGGCTGTACAGCCGAATTCGCCAGCATGTATATCATGCATGTACGATGTGAATATAAATTAAGCTTTAGTGCAGATTCGTTCATACGACGCAAAGACACAATTTTTTTTCCTAACAAAAACGAGTAAAAGTGTCGGAATCGGCTTTAACCAGCGCTAACTTGTCTTTGCTTCATTTAATTCGTCTTCAATGTATAATTTTTCTTGCCTATTTTGTGTTATTGTAACATATTTTTATCAATATATTACAATTTAATACATATAAAAATCGTGCATACTCACTTTAAAGGGACTGTAAACCACGAATGACGAAAACAGTAAAGTTCTTAAATACCGTATTTTTTACAAATATTATTTTATAGATATGAAAATATCACGACTGGTATATAATAGTACTTGAAAAAAGTTTTTTTTTAATTTTTACTTTATTTTTGTATTTATTTATTTTTACTGGGTATGCATACTACCAGTTAACATATAATAACGCAAGTCGATTGATCATCATCGTCACGTGGTAAACCATGGAATGCAAATTGTGCATGTGAATTGTATATATTTTATACATGAAATGATCAATCTACTTGCGTTATTTATATTGTGTATATCGCTATGTCACCTATTTTAGCGATGTACTTTCGATTTCACATCGCGATTTTTTTACCGAAAATACTGAAAATATGAACTTTTTTTGAAGTAATGTAATATACCAGTCTTGATATTTTAATCGATATAAACAAATAATTGTAAACGAATACGGTATTTTAGAACTTTTCTTTTTTCGGCATTCGTGGTTAACAGTCCCTTTAATATGATGGAACTAGTTACATATTTTAGGTCCGGAGTACTTGTTTTGATGGATACACCGCCTCAATCATATCGTATAAGGTCTACTGGACCCTGCAGTTTATACTATGTAATGAGCAGGATATTACTATTTGTTTTAATTTAACAATTTAGAATATTTATCGCGAATGCCATACATGTTTTGTTTTAATGATGATCCCTTATTCACCTTTTTTAAAAAAGAAAATAAGTTTCAAGCAGTTTGACGATATCGACACAACTATATGAACGATCGTTAACGTTTTCGTATCCTATCAATCACTGCTTCATTGTTATGTGTTCAGTGTGTAGCTTTTATAAATTCTACCTACACTGTCTAACTTATGCATCGAGGTAGTGTTTAGATCTTTGCGACAAATTATTTATATTGTATCAATGTCTGGTTGCTAAAGCGATCAATCGTGAGAAATGCATTATTTATAAAACATATGTTTTTGAGTGTATAAAAAAATGTATCTTACTTATTATTGTATCTAATCGACGTTGGATATCACCAGTGTAATGTGTACAATAGGGGCCAACACATAAAACTAAACCCTTTTTAAGATTAACTTCTGTAAGCATTATTAAACACGTGACATGTTCACGATATGAAAGAGCAATTTTTTATTTTCCCTTTTATGGTGCAAACAAACACATATCAGCTACACACCTGCGTTTATTTTCCAGCATTTGCTTTAAAATTTGCAAAAAAACAACACGTCTAACATCAACAATTATAATATGATCGCAGACCAGTTTGTGTTATTTTAAATTAAGAAAGTTTTAACATCGTCATTTAAAAGTTGCAAAATTACAAAACAACGAATAAACTAAGGATATTGGCTTGGTGTGGTTCATGCAAGTCATTTCGGTAAAAAACTAAAAAAATAAATAGTTTAAGACACGAACATTCTAACACTCTACTAGTAATAAAAATAAGCACTTGTTAATAAACATTATATTTATGGAATGGATGACAATTGTGAATTTAATGAAACAATAATTAACAAGAAAACAGGTTAACCTTGATGTATCACTTCATATCATAAATCTCATGTACCAAGGATGCATCCATCGTATTTCATCCAATTTCAATCTCCGTTTTTTAATTCAGTAAAACACACAACCAAAATGTATCACGGAAGATAATTTATCATTATAAGCGCCTTTGAACGTGCACTCTTGTATGAAAAGGGCGCTATATAAATCCGGTATAATAATAACATTAACAATTTGAAACTTTAGATGGGTCACCAAAAGGTTAATTGAATGCTTTGTGGGATAAAACTAGTTTTAGGAAATTATATTTTTATTCTTTATACAATACAAACCCAACTGCTTTGATATTTGTCATGTGACGTCTGATAGTTTTTGTTTACAAAGTTTGTTCAAATAATGACCCAGGGGTCAAAACTGGATATTTACCAGTGGTAAGATTGTATAATGACTTCTACCTCACATACATTTGTCATTGTAATCGATATGACTGGTTATTGAGCGTAATTACGATAGAGGTAATCAAGAGTACAAGGACCGGTCACTATTTTCGAATATAGAAAGCGCGTACATGCTATGGACCGCGCGTGCAAAGTGTTAACTTATTACGCATGACGTCACCGTTCGGGTAACATACAGCTAGGTTGATGTGATTAAGATTGTATTCTCTAACAATACTCGCCACACGTTGATGTACATGTATAATCAATAATATAGTTTAGTTTTTTACAATATATTTAACATCCCTTTCATTATAAATGGACGCGTATTTGCTTCTTGACAACTGACGTGATGTCTACAAGAGTCCACTAAAATTGACAACACAAATCTGCTTTTCCGATGAGAACCATTCATTCACTGGTGTTTTATATAAATGAGCCGCCTCTGGAAAAACCGGGCTTAATGCATGTGCGTAAAGTGTCGTCCCATGTTAACCTGTGAACTCCGCACATGCTAATCAGGAACAACATTGTCCGCGTGGATTGGATTTTTCTTGTTAATTAGATACTTTTTTAACGAAAAATTCCATAAAAGCGGAAAGTGTCATCCCTGATGAGGGCTTATCTGGGACACCACATTACACACATGCTTTTAGCCCCGTTTTCCAAGTGCGATGCTTAAATTAAATTCAATTCATCCTGTAGATGAGTTAATCACTCATTAATTTAATTATTATCCTGTTAAAAAGAAAACACATTACACTTTTATCATACAAAGATTAAAGATTATATCGGTACTTCGTTAGACGTACCACCGTTGATAACGGATAACTGTGAAGAGAAAATGAGATTTTAAATGATAAAAATATAAATACTGAGAATTTCACATAAATATGACAGCCGGCTTTTAAATGCTTACACACCGTTGAACTGTTGTTGATATATATTACTTCACTTCACAGTATCGCTATTGTAAATATTGTGAATTTTGTAAATTGATATGACAACCTCACATATAATATATTTTATAACTGCATTAATGGTCGAATTTGTATAGATGTTAAACCTAGCGGAGTTATATAAAGTCTGTTTTGCACAAACGTGAAAATACAATGTTTTTGTGTTATAAAAGGTATGTGAAGCTGGCTATGCGATCTTACATCTAAATCAACTCTGAATGTGATAAGTGCAGAGCTAGATCTGAGATCGACATTAAGCTATAAATTTGTATGTGAACTAATCGTCGATCACAGACATGGCTCTTTATTCAGCTCTGAAGTCAGTTCTGCATTGCAAGCCTATTACAGAAACCACTCGCTAAAAAATATAATCATGAAGTGAGACAGACCAACCATGGAATGCAGTGCTGGCTCAGAATTCAGCGCTGATATCAGCTCTGTTACTGGCTCTGCATCGACAGTCTATGATAGACACCACATTCTTGAGACAAGAGCTCATTTTAATAAGATAAACATAAAATGAAACAGACTTCACCATCGATCACATAGTTGGATCTGCGTTCAGATTTGAATCCAACATATTTGAGCAAAAAGGAGACAACATCGAATTCAGACCAGGTTCTGAATTTAGCTCTGAATTTATCCCTGCAATGAAAGCCTATGGGATCCACCAGATTCCAGTTATACACGCCCACTGTCAAATGCACAACATACTTCGAAATTGAATTCTCCTCTGTACTGACAATCTTAAATAGACCCCACATTATCGCGACACTCGCTCGATATATAAAAACCATGTAGTCATAAAGGCACACCATCGCATAAAGAGCTGGTTCTGAATTCAGCTCTGCATTAAAAGCCTATTAGAGACACCACACACACGCACCCACACACGCACGCACGCACGCACGCACGCACGCACACACGCACGCACGCACGCTCGCACGCACGCACACAAACGCACGCACGCACGCAACCACGCACGCACGCACGCATACACGCACGCACGCACACACACACACACACACACACACAAGAACAGCATTAAGTAATGAAGCATACGATGAAACACAAGAAACTCAATCAGGAGAGATATTCGTGTAGAATCCACTTCTTCTAGTGCATAACAACAATTATAAGCAAACACAATTATCAAAACTGAGATCACCGCCGTTGAACAGACAATGACAAATACTGGCGGTTCAAACCGATTTGAGAGCTAGCCGAACCGCAATCTTATCACAAAATTAATCAAGGTATCAGAACCAGTGCTGCTGACCTTCAGTGTACCCGAGGGATCTGTGTTAGGTCCAAAATTTTATACCATGTATACTAAACCTGTTGGGGAAATTTGCAAAAAAACATGGACTCGGGCATCACTTGTACGCCGATGACTCGCAGCGCTACCTTTCCTTTGAACCCACCGATGGAGCAGCCCAAAATGAAACACTAAATCGAGTTGAAAAGTGCCTCCAAGATATCATCTCGTGGATGAATACAAATATGCTCAAACTTAACACCGACAAAACCGAGGTCATAGTATTTTCAAGTCAAAACAACGCCAAGTTCGTAGAAGGGTTAACTGTTAAAGTAGGGGACTCGACAATTAAACCATCACAATTCGTTCGAAATCTCGGTGCTTGGTTTGATTCAAGAATGAACATGGAACACCATATTAATGCTATAAGTAGATCATGTTTCGGTCAGATTAGGCAAATAGGTCACATCAGGCAATATCTTACACCAAATGCCACAAAATCCTTGGTCAATTCACTTGTCACATCTCGGTTAGACTATTGCAATGCACTGCTGTATGGAACACAAACATCAGCTATCAAGAAACTACAAAATGTTCAAAACACTGCGGCGCGTGTTATCACAAGAACATCCCGCTATAGTCATATAACACCGATCCTAAAAGAATTACACTGGCTCCCAGTAGAAAAAAGAATCCACTTCAAAATACTCACCAATGCTTTCAAAGCCTTAAATGGACAATCGCCTGTTTATCTTAAAAACCTACTTGAAGTCTACGAACCAAAGCGAAACTTAAGATCAAAGAACGAAGCGACTTCATTAGTGATTCCAACGAAGATTAAATCCGTATCATACGGGGAGCGAAGTTTCATGTACGCTGCCCCCAAACTCTGGAACTCACTTCCATCAAACGTTCGTGGTTCTCTAACACTGAATTCCTTCAAAAAGGCACTGAAAACTCACCTCTTCCTCCAATCTTATGCAACATAAGCAGTGGTTTATTCAATTGCGGCTCGGACTGAACCTAACCATATTATCCCGGCCCTATAGGAAAACTAAAATCAATAAATAAATAAATAAATAAAAACTCAGATCAATAATGGCAATCTTATGTACTAATGACGGGCGGGCCTCGGACGATGGTCACTTCGGTGTAGTCCATATGGCCACTCGTCTGGGCCCGGCTCGAACTGTACCTAACCATATTATCCCGGCCTTATAAGTGTAAGTTACCTGTATAAAATAGTTATGCGGGCCACGGGCTTAATTCTGAGGAAAAATAGTATACTAAGATTAATTAATTTGGTTCTAAAACTGTACCGTAAACAATTCATGATATATGTATTTTTAAAGATTCAAATTAATAATGTATGACTCATTTACTGACTACCAAATTTCTGGAATAGATTTCTGTGAGAATTACGATATCACATTGTGATCATCAGGCTACAGTATAGCCCTCACAAAATCGCAACCAGATATCTACATAATTATTAGCTGACATAAATTCAAATCTTATGTACTTATGACAAGAGGAAAATTGCATCAATAAATAAATAGATATAGAAACACTGCATGTAATGTGCACGCCGAGAACCTATATTTGTATTTGGGGTCCAAATTGACTTTGGATTGGTAGTACATTACAGTGCAGTGTTCAATAACACATTGTTGACGTCAATACATAAAAAGTAAATAAACAATACTATAAACAAGACAAAGATGAGGGAGCTGTCTATAACGAACGTTCGCGGTTTCCTCGTCTGCGCTTTAAGATACATAGGAAAATTACACCAATAAATAAATAGATAAATAATACTAAAACGAAAAAAAAAAATTGTTTTTGTTCTTGTTTTTTACGTAGTACTTATAGTTTAAGTTTTAGATTTTTATTTTGTCAATAATTGTCTTGTAGCTATACACATAGAGTAGTTTTATAGTGTCTTGTTGATCTTTCTAATCTAGGGTTACTATGCATGTTTTTAAGTACGTAGCACTTATAGTATAAGTATAATAGAGTAGTTTTATAGTATAATTGAGTAGCTTTGATCGATTTCTTTTAAAACTGTGTTGCAAAATGTATTCGTATCTGCGATACGTCAAATGTTCTTATGTAAAGCGCCTTTGAACGTGCACTCTTGTATGAAAAGGGCGCTATATAAATCCGGTATAATAATAATAATAATAATTAATCACAAATTAAAAAGCGCGTCTAAAACGATCTCAATCAAATGCACATATGCAGACATACAATGAAAACATGAATGTCAACATGTGACGCGTGAATCCAATATTACCGCAATATTTTCATGGTACGATTTATGTATCTATCGAAGATATATTTACACAATTAGGGATAGGTTTTATAGAGATAAGATGACACAGAAATATGGTTCATTTGTAAAATATATAAAACTATGAAGAAAGAGATGTATATACAGAACATTTGCCAAACACTTGGCTTAACACAGATCTCAAAATTAATATATTAAATCAACAAAACAACAATCAGCTTTACTGCTGACTTCTGCAGACTTAATTGTGACAACATTGAAAATATGTACAGCGATGCGTTCTATGGCATACACACAGCACAAATGCACCTCTTGTAGTGTTAAACATAATATTCGTTGAAACTATAGAAGCATTAATGTATCAGTATAGACATTCCTGATCTTATCCACTACTTTCAAAACTTAATAAGACAATTACGAAGCGAAACAGACCCATCACAGAGCTGGACTACAGAGCTGGTTCTGAATTAATCTCGGAATTCATTCTGCATTATTTACCAATGCGAGGCGCAATATTTCCGATAAACACATCCATTCTCAAAACATAAACATAAATCAAAATCGAATTAGACCTTGCTGAGAATTCAGCTCAGTATTCCATTCAGCCTACGAAAAACAACCGATTTTCGTTTCACCCATCAGCTGTCAAAAATCAACATTAAGTTCTGTAGAGTTGAACTCATTGCTGAATTCAGAGCCAGCTCTGTATTCGATGGGGTCTGTTTGACTTAATGTTTGTCTTAATAAGCTAGCAGACATCGCGATTGTATTCACGTTTTTCGAACACAACACTACACTTAAACATCATTGAAACATGTATGTTTAGATGAATATATGTTGATATTAGAGCTAGCTCTGTAATAATTGAATTCAAAGCTAAATGCCTATGTAAAATCTCCTAGCCGACTTATTAAACGGGTTTACAGAACGATGCGGTATTATTCCAATGATTACTCTTGTCAATAACCTATATTGCAAACATAACTAGACTATGTTTGTTTTGCTAGTTATGCAACATGCGTTTTTTATTTACAGCCATCAACATTGCCAGCATATCTCTGCATCACCGTATTCCTGTAGTTGTTCATGTGATAGGGTTTTCGGCAGGGCAAAAGACATGCTTCTAATATGACTAAATTATTGAATAATAACTAAATAATTGAATTATAACTACTTTATTGCTACTGCAAAGTTTAAGCAATACAAATGTTAGTTGTATTAGATTCTAATTTGAATTTTAAATATCAATATGGTAAATGTTCAAATGTGTTTTGAGTTTATTTCATATATGTATATAATCACCAAAAAGTAGTTTATGCCTTATTGCGAAACCAAATTACCTTTGACCTCGACCTGTATATACTTATCTTCCGAACATAGCAGTTATTATTCTTTAAATAACATTCAGTTACACATGTGTTTCATGGCTGGGGCGGATTGAGAGCAGATATTGCCCACTGCTGCTGCATCATTGTCTGAATTTGTTGGCTACCTTAATGGCCCTGACCTTGCAATCTTGTAATTCTTCGCATCTTGTAAAACGTCAGAGACACATTTCAAAATTCGCAATTTTGTTGCTCTGTTTAACATAAAACCATTTAATAAATATATTTTAAATAAATCCAATTCATAGTCACTGTTAGTTCAATTTGAAATGCTATGACATTAATTTTGATGTATTGTGTAATGTATTTTATGGATAAATTATCAAAATCGGCGAACCTTTAAACCTTTTGAACCAAACACACCCTTCCTCCAACGTAGAATTAATCGTTCTAAAGCAATGATACCAAACTTAGTCGTTTTCTATGTTTTGTTTCGAATTGAATGGACTGTCTTGCATTGGTGCAATTTATCACCCGCCTTCAATATGAGATTAACAAACGGTGATTGGTTATCATATCTGCATTATATTCTTGCTGTTTTGGGTAGTGTTGTTGTACGCCGTTTGCTCTATCAGGTTTACTTGTGTTTATCTCAATAACAGAGGTATCCAAACGAATCCTCTGATTTGGTACATTGAAATGTTAATGATATGCTGTTTTAAAAACGATTTCGCTGCTGAATAGGTATAGACGGGTCAGATGCCATCCTGCATCTGGGCTCAAGTTAAAACAATCAATATTGCCATTTGCATTATACACATGCAATATATATTATACTATTTCATAGAAGCACTTCTATATGGAAATAAGCGTAGAGGAATTTATCACATGCTATACCTTGTTTCCAATGTAATACAGACCTTACGTATTTTTTATGTTACACATGTGTAATACAACATTTTTAAACGTTTTCACTTGCTACAGAATCAATAACTGACCAATCGCATGGCTTTATTTTGGTGAAATGACGTCGTCAACATGAAATGACGTCACGATAGTAAACGACTTTTAGATATATCAGCATGTGTTTGGTCAATTAAGATGTATTTTATTTAGTTTAAAAGCATGTGATTAAAAATATCTGACACTCTTTGTCATATCATACCATTTTTTATAAAACTCGTCCAGGAAATTCGTTAGTAAGCTCGCCAAAGGACTCGTTTAATAAAATATGGTATGATTTGACAACTCATGTCAGATCCTATATGTATGTAGAAGTCAATAAGAGTTTTGGATAACAGATTCCAGTGGAATAATAACTAATGGCTACACAACATGCACACGTCCATGAGAATTGTGCAATACAACAGTACCGTAAATCATGCACATTGTATTTTTTACGTTTTTATTTCTTCTTCTGATGTTCCCACGTGCAGGATAGAACACCATGGCAAATTTTTAAGCTTATACCGTTAATAAAAGTAGTCGGCAATAAAAATGTATAATTTTGTTTTACCATATCTCTCTGGCGTGGTGACGGGTAACATACAAACACGAAAAAACAACATATGCCAAATTTGCATATGTTTCGTTCTGGTGTGTACTTGAAACCCACCAACATTCCAGAACAATATTACATAAATCAGCCACCGTATCTGGACCTTTGTGGTTTGTAATAATGTTGGTACAAAACATCAACATATCAATTATAAATTACGATTCGTTAAAAGCATAAAGATCTCAACAGGCGTATCAACATTGTAAAACATCAATGTTGAAACAATACATTACTACTAAAACTGTCAGTTATCTCCCTTCTCCACTTAAAAGAAATCCTACCCAGTCACATGGCTTATGATGGAATTCTTTATGCAGATATGTATACGGCCCTTCTCTGTTTTGTGAGTGTGTTTGATTCGAAGTTAACGAGGTCCTTCCGCGTCTGAGGCTACATATTGTGAATGTGTCCCAGCACGCCTACCGAATTTGCGTTCTAGATCACGGCAGTTTTGACGAATTAAAATAATGGCGGTAATTCCAACTATTGAGTTTTTACTGAAATTGTTATGTGGTATGAAACCCTGCCTCTCCTGTATGGTGACCACCCACTACACTCACATGGGCCGGGAACGGGGATTAAACCGTCGTCACCTAGATGAAAAGCGCGTGTTGCAACCACTGCCCTAACCGGACATTCATTAACTTATTAGGCATGCAGATATTAGATGCTGGCTTACATGTACGAATGTGCACTCTGTTTTTGTAAATCAGTTTGTCCGCTAAGCTACGGACGATATTGTCAATGTTTGCCTTTATTCCATGTGCCGATTCACACGATTTCTAAGCGAGTTTGTTTAAAATGGTTTAACAAGGTATGCTGTCACAGCACGACCCTGTCCCAGTTTTTTTACTGAAGGGCATATATGGTGTACCACCATCCGTCATATTATGTGGTCTATCTTTTGTTGATAAGTGAAAGGTTGACCGAAGGTTGTAACATAATGCTTATATATCTAGTAAACTCTGTTTAACCTTTAAGCACTGGGGACATACTGTATTAGCGTTTAATAAAGTAGCAGTTAGCACTTTAAATACTTTGAGCCTAAAACGAGTAGAGAAAGTTGTGTGTTTTATGTTTAGACATGTTAATTGTGATACGTTAAGTCATTGTACATTAACATTATCATTTTGAAATTATTTTGGCATCGAAAGAACACTTTAAATACACTCTGTTTTTATATTTTCGTATTTTGATTCGAAAAATTATGCACGTGTACATTATTGACGATTGCATTGTAATTATTTATTTGCAGAATGTGTTTCAATGGACATAATGCTTAAAATATGTTTAATAAACTATCAAAATGTACAATGATGCTTTATTTTGAAACGAAAAATAGAGAGCATTCTTTAACCATATTAATTCAAAAGCACCAGCTCTTGTAAAACCTTTATTACGTACTTCTCGGTTATATAACACAATAAATTTAAGGTCCATTGCAAGTATTTTTTATTTTGCTTCTTTGGAAGCATGACCAAACACCTTTCTCATTATCAGTGGCAGATGGATGCGGATTTTCTTTATTTCTGAAGATAAGTATGCCACCCTTAACCAACTTCGTTGATATGGATACCGTTTACCTGTTTATGACCTGTTTTCGTCAACAATTGCTGACATATAACTTTTGCAAGTGTTGTTTGCTGTGATCTCATTATATTACAATAGCGATATAAATTCATTTAAATGGCAATTATTGTGACCGTTTATTATTGAATTTACATAGCTGAACCACCATTCTCTAACGGTACATGCAAACGCGACCGCGTTTATATTTGCAGAAGGACATCGGATTAAGCGGACCAAACATGCTCTGTGATCATTTAAAGGCGACCTTGACCTGTTTTCTTAACCTTATTTTTTAACCTTTTGCATTGGTCAGCATTGTTGACAAATATGTTGAATTAAGTGGGTTTTTATTACACAGCATGTATATATTGATAGCCGTTTTGTGACAACAATGACAGAAATCACAACATGCCTTAAAAAAACATTCGTTATGCGTTTAAAAAATGCATTTTAAAAGTATGCGTTAGTTTGTGTTAGTTTGCCATACTGTATACTGTCAATGTGAATGTTTAAATAGTATCAGTGGCCTAAAGCCTGAGATTATTCATTAAAATGTTGTCATTTATGAACAGTCATGGCAAAAAGTAATAAGTGAAAATTGCAACGTGTGCATTACAAATCAAAGAAATACAGCAATTCTGAATATAGTATAAATTACGCTTTAATATATAATACAAAACTCTCTTTTTCAACCCGATTATTGTTTTTCACGGTTATTTTTTAAATAAGGTTACCAAAAAACAAAATATACAATTGACAAACTACACGGTTTGAACTCTTTGCATAAGTGGTTTAATACATACAACTCGGGTATTATGTATGCTTCTCCCCAATACTTGATACAAGCTATGCATTATATACATGTACATAGTTCAAACAGTTATTAATAATTGTTATTGATAATCAAAACAAAACAAAATATGCATTAGTATTAAATATAAGAAGTAATATGTAAGAACATCTACCTTAAAATGCGTGCTGTTTGATCCAGCCATCCTATATATGAGTAATAGGTGTAAAGCTCACTTGCCTCAATATAAATTTGATTGCCTGACTGTCTGTGTACTGGCCTAACTGTCCGTTTACATGCCTCACTATCTTTTGGAACAGAGACAAAATCAATGTATATGTTGGCGCATATAATACGACTTTCTTTGTAATCGCATATGGTATAATTAAGAACTAATTCGTGTTCGTTATAGTTTGTTGTCGAATAACCCACGGCCGGAAGTTTAGATGCGTAGAGTTTTGATTCACGAGTGCGAAGCACGAGTGATTTGAAACCACGCATCTGAACTTCCGGTTGTGGGTTACTCGACAACAAACTATAAAGTACACGAATTATTTCGATTCTAACACGGTTTTTACTTAAGATTTATACAATGTATCTTATTTTTCTTGTGTACTATTTAATGTGAAGTTCCGCCCATAAAAATAACTTTCGACTGCTCTGTCGATCAGATCTCCGCCCTAAATAACATCCAAACTGGATGGAAAAACACGTTTCATTTCTCCCGTTTGCTTAAATAAGAAAAACATCAACTTGTGTAAACTTACATGTTTACATTGTACACTTTTAATTAACGCAAATGTGTTACAGCTTAAACGATAATAACAATGTATATTTTTACAATAAATTAACGATACTGTACAAAACAAATTACGCTGGTGGAAAATGTATCGGCATGCTTTGTTTAGTTACAGCCTGTGCAGATTTTCTTCTGTGTTTATATAAAATTGTGCGAGTGCCGTGTTAGAAAGATTGTTAAAGCGCATGCAAAGAAACTTTCTATACACAATGGTACATAATACAAATGACTGAAAAAGAGCATATGACACGCTTAAAGTTTCAATAGCAGTACAATGTATGCCACACAATTCTATAAATAACAGCATTGTCATAAAGTAGCATCCTGCTTACGAAGATGTGCCAAATTTAGCTTGATATATATAGTGGATGCAAGGACACAAATGGATAGAGTTATGCACTCAACAAATACATGAGTCCTTATTAAATTGATTTCTATGTAAATCATTTAAAGCGCATGCGCAGAACGTATTCAAAACGGAAAATGTTAATTTATTATGACACGTTCCCATTATCAGTTTTTATATTATTTAGTGTTTGTTCGGATCACAGCGGTATATCGTGTAGGTGTTGATCTTTGCTTAATATAGAAATAATTTCAATATCAAAGTTCTTTCTTTTTGTCATTACATTATAGTATGGTTAGCGATATTGCAACTTGAAGCTCACCATCGTTTATAAAAGCGCGTATGATACAACTGCCAGCACAAATAACCGCTCGTTTTACCCCAAAGCTCAAAGGGCATGTCGATAGCTAAATACATTTTTATATTTCAAAACCGCATGCTTTGAATTGACCGCGTCCCAAGGTGGTGACCCGCGTTTTATTCGGTATGTATGTTTCTTGTGTACTAGTGTGTCTTTTCAAGTGAATTAGTTTGTGCACCATTTCGCCTCCGGCTGGTACAGCAGGAGGTTCATTGTGTATATTTGTACATCGAACCGCCAGTACTTTCCATACTAAGACGTACGGCTGAATTTGTTCGGTTATTCTGTAACGTTTAATGCTTTGCAACGGTCAGCGTAATTAGGTATACTAGCTATAACAGTCATTTTGCGATAGGTTTAACCGTGTCTTCAGTCAACGCGGGATTTCACACCTAAGTAAACACGGAGATACGATGATATGCACGATTAACCTCCATAATACTAGACTATTAGTAAGACTTGAAGTTAAACTTAATATAAATGTTTACTCAGCTTTAAATCATGACCTCAGACATTAAACTACTAGCTTGTCAGAGTATATGTCATATTATTAGTATTCGAGCGGTGTTATATGGTTCGAGCGAACTCATATTTAGTACAAATATACTATGGTTCATTATGAGACCGTATATATGTTAGTACAAAAAGGTCATCATCATCATCATCATCATCATCATCATCATCATCATCATCATCATCATCATCATCATCATCATCATCATCATCATCATCATCATCATCGTCGTCATCGTCGTCGTCATCGTCATCATCATCGTCATCATCATTATCATCAGCATCATCATCATCATCCTGATGTGAAAGAGTTTGACCGGAGAATTGCGCTGGAATAATGACGCCATTTTGAATTTTCAGCTTTAATTCACTATATATACATATATTAAATATAAAGTTTGACAATCTGCTTCTAGAGTGGAATCAATGTGTTTCTAAGATTTGAACAGATTACCGAGTTTTTTAACAAACCTAAACCAGATTTGAATTAGGCCTATATATTATTGTCAAATTATCATCCTGACTAAGTCTAATCAATTTTTCGTCATATGTGTCTTTTAGAAAGTGTATTAGGTATTCCTTAGATTACAACTTGGTGTAAATATTCTACTTAATTGTATCCAGTATGCAAAATGTGGTATCTATTGTGCTAACACAATTTTTCTAAGGTTTAAAATCGTTACTGTATTCTTTTGTATGCATGTGACCTAGATTGAACTCTGACCTAGACACGGTTTTTCAAAGATATGTACTCGTGACCTTGTTTTTATAGACACTTGACCCTGGCTTAGAAAGGCCAAGATATTGTAAAGATAAACATTCTGACTAAGTTTCACCAAGATTGATTAAAAAGTGTCGCCTCTAGAGTGTAGATTGGTAACAAGGTATAATAAACATATGGCCTGGTAATCTATTTTAATAACAATGGTTAATAAAATTGAATCATTAGTGATTACAAGTGTTATTTTTCATTAAATGTAGTGCCCGTGCTTTAGGACACACGTAATGGGACTTCTAACTTGGTTTTCAACTGAAACGATAAACATTCTTACCAAGATTCACCAAGATTATATGAAAAGATGGCATCTTAAGTGGTAACGAATTAGAAGTTAATGACGCAAGATTCACCATGTCGTATTCGGCCATATATTAATGCAATTAGCCTTTCGTGCTCAGAATAGCTTAAACTCTAGTTTCTCTGGTTATTTTCGAGTGTCGTTGGTGTTTCTCTTGTGTCCAAACTGTATCACTTAAGAGAGCTATATTAAACTCCATACACACGGACGACACAAATGAGATTCGACACTATGCCATACAAATATATTTAAATGTCAACGTACGCCAATGATCAACAACGTACATCACTGTACAAGCAAAACTCGACCTTCTAACGCACACCTATCGGGGAACTATCGACATTTATCGAACAACAGTCGACATATATACAACATTTGACCATAGACTATGTATGATTATGATTTTGAAGATACGTGTTCAAATGGTGAGACGATGACGCAAGCAATCAGAGGTCGCTGGTAATGTGTATCGCTCATGGACAATGTATTTCGCATCAGATGATAAACTTATGTACAGTGTACTGAGTTCTACACATCGGGAACTTATTTACCACTGAAGTATCCGATATTGCGCACTTTGCCACGTAAACCAACTAAGACTCTTTTTGGAGCGTTGTCCATATATGAGAATCCTGATGCAATCGTTAACAATTTAGTACACACGCCAACGACTACCGGCAATGACTCACACCGACAGGCGTCGTTCAACGTGGCATTGACGGGAACCCGTAATAATGCAGCTTAATACACAAAAGGATGTCACAGATGATAATCATTCACCATGGATGCATTGTTGTTGTAAGGATACAATAAGAAGATGCGATTGCATATTTAAGAAAAAACAAAACACAAGAAAAACTGCAATCATAAGATCCTGGTTTTATACCATATGAACAGAACTTGTTTATCATTTATGTTTCGCACACCCACCGCTAAACTTTAGAAAAAACATGTGTTAACATTCTTTGCATTACAGCCCCTAGAGTATATTAGCTGTATTATAATTACTATAGAAGGCCACAACGGTTATTTATCGGGCGAAAGAATACCGCCCGTCCGTCCGTCAGTTTGTTCAAAACACTTTCGCGTCTAATCCACAAAACCTATATCATTTGACGTTTTTTTTCATGAAACTAGCCTCAACTGTAAAGGTCAAGGTTATGTCTTAAGTTCAAGCTTAGATACTTTATTTTTGTTTCCCAACGATAGGTCCTCTACCCATCAAAGATTTTTTTTTTAAATTATAGCTTTAACGTAAAGGTCATTGAGGCAATAAGCAGAAAGCATAAGTCAGTTATGCTTACTCAGGGTCATACTTTACATGTAAAAGTTTAGCTTTTATTACTTGGCATGTCCGCTCCGCTTTGAAGGGTTTTCATGAAACTTGTTCACATTATTTAAGTCTTAAGTATGGAGGCTATTCGTTGTGAAAAATCCAGTTATGCTGATCTGTGTTAAACATATTGTTTCCGGGTGAAATACATATGTCTTTCTTCTTTTGTAAACTCAAAAGGTATATTTTGAAAACAAGGTTTGTTCATGTAACAATTTACACTCGTATTTATATAAAATAAGATGCACGTTATTTAACTATTAAATAAATATTAATTCTACCAGAGAGTCAGTTCCGAGTGTTCATCCTGACGTTCAGGATATACAATATTCATTTGTACGCCTACAATAGAACGCTGCCAAAACTGCCTTTACACGCGCATCTTTGAACTTTCCGATCATCATGATTCAGGTATGTAAAGTCTAGCTTCACAAGTTTTGAAATAATAGATTAATAAGCTCCGCCCATTTCCCCGCCCATTTCACCATCATAAAGAAACGTGAGCATTCGCTATTCTTCGGTATTTCCCGAAAGAAACTGGTACTTGAAAACTGGTTCTCATCTGCTTTGATGTCGATACTTCCTTAGCGGCGATACGAATTACCCAAATCTACCGGTGAAACCGGTAGTGGACAAAAACGATAGTGCTCATCACACAAAAATGATGTCAAATAATTAATTGTAAAAGATTTGTGTATATTTGGGTAGATTTTGGGTAGATTTGGGAAGATTTAGGTAGATTTAGGTAATTAAGTAGGCAGGCAGTTCGAGTTGATCGTTGACACTGTTGAGTACGACAATAAACAAGTGAATAACATATACTACAACTATAACATTTATGACCAAAATGTATTGGGTACCAGAGTAGCCAGAAAATAAGTCAATTAGTAAATGGTGTGGAACCTATATTTGATTTTAATTATTATTTGTCGGGTTTTCGACAGATTGGTAAATGCTCCTCTGTACCTCCATAATTATGCAACGGCTCAATATATCAAAAAATAAGACCGGACTCGTCATACTTTGTCATATAGTATTGAACCTCCTGTTCCTTTTTTTCGAAATAAATTCATGTCTCCGACACTCAAATGCATTACGCCTGGTGTTTTATTATAGACGGCTCAATGTCTGGTTTTAGCTCAATAATTATTTAACGCCTTAAGATTTCCGAAAACTAGCACCGGATTCTTGTTCAGCGACATTTTTTTCTTTAATTATGCGAAAATAAATATCATTTAGCCCTGTTAACGCGCTGGACATGCACCTTTAAAAACCGCTATAATAAAAGACCAGTACAAATGTACTGGTTTGTTTATAAACAGCGATCGTAGTTTTCCGAGGAATTTTGATAGTGGTAACCAAGAGCGACGTCAATTAAAGGCGTCGTTTCATTCATAGATTTGTGTGTAAATAGCGGGGAATGCAACCGTTCTATTTTTAACCTCGCATACTGCTGTGTATAACTTAACTCTGAACCCAACGGTACATTTTGAACTGCTCCA